>CATOUR010000421.1:0-200567 GCA_951848785.1 Callosobruchus maculatus
GACTTCAGTTATAACTGAAAACTCCGTAAAATGCTGCTCTCCTTAAACACAAATTATTATTATTATTGGCGCCTATCCTGTTAGAAAGGCAGTTATATTCACAATTCATATCCTTAATTAATATGAACGCTCGATTACAAATCACCTAAATTTCGTTAATAGGTCGTAAAACGATTCTAATTGGTCGTTTCAGAGGAAAAGGAATCGTGTCAACGCATACAACACCTGACGTCCGTTTTCTATATATAAAGTTTATTGGGTATGTCGAAAATTACGAAAAAAGTTAATAGAGCCGACAGACCCGTTGTCGGAAAATCTGACGTGAACTACTTTCCTATTGTACAAATTTAATGGGCATTACAATCATTGCGCGTGTGGAAAAGTGTGGTATGGAATGTGACTTTGAATAGGTTTGGCAAAATAACGGTGACATATAATAATATAATAATAATGCCTTCTTTTTTTTCCTATAAAACAAGCAGAGAATTGAAAATGGTTTATCGAGTGACATAAGGAGAAACTTCAAGGGAGACCCTTCCACTCGCTCTTGTCAAACATTAACCAAGTGAACTACGTGTACTACAATAATTATCACTTAACCTGTTCAGACAGAACTATCGGGCATAACCATAGCCGCAAACGAGATTACTCGCAGACAGATATCGAGAAAAACCATCAAGATCTACACAGATAGTAGACAATCATTAGTGGCCCTGAAGAGTCATAAGATAACTTCACGGTCACTATGGGATTGCCACCAAGCACTTGTAGGGGCCTCCCATGCAAACCACATCATGGTATGCTGGATTAAAAGTCACTCGGGATGCAGTGGCAACGAAAAAGCTGACGAACTGGCTAGAAAGGCTGCGGGCCTGAAAATCTTTGGCCCCAGCCCCTCAAGCTTATTACTTTCGACAGCGAAATCGCAAATGATACAAGAATACACCCATCAGAAATTCAAGGAATTATGGGATGCAACAAACACCTTTCAACTTGCCAGGGAACTTTTAAATTACCCTAATAAGGATGCAGCAAAGAGCTACCTGGCGATGCCCAGAAGTAAACTGCGCACTGTTGTAGGGATCTTAACGGGACATTGCCAGCTTCGGAAACCCCTCTTCAACATGGGAGTAGGCGACACACCTCTCTGCAGAGGCTATGAACAGGAAGATGAGACGGTGCATCACGTCCTTTGTGACTGCCCCAGCGTTTCATCACTTCGAGAATCCATTCTGGGTGAAAGGTGGCCAATCTTGGCCTCCTTGAGCAAAATCCCCCTTGGTGCAAACACCCTGTTTTTCAAACGACTGGGATGGCTGGAAGCCTAGGCGGCGATATCTCCAGGGAGGATGCACAAAGGGCCCAATGGGGTGCTGTGGTCTCTAGACTGCCCTCCCATGATTACAGAATACAGAATACAGAATCACTTAATCTAACTTACAAGCTAAAAGACGAGTCGTTGGGTCACTTAATGACTAATGCTACTTTGTAAAAATTATTCCAAGGATGCAGGGCTAGAAATAGTTCTTCAAATTAGGAGGGACATGATTATAAAGGGTGTATATGTCTCAAGTAATGCTGCTCTGTGGCGTGGAGTTGCAATAAAGGCTTTGTGACTATTCCCTGTCCAGCGAAAAAAAAGAGTCATCACGCGCAAGATGAGTGAATTCTTGTCGCCTGGCCATAGCCAAGCTTACATAACAGCAGACCGCCTCTTGAAACGAACACGATGTGGATGGCGTTGTGCCATAAGGAATTTAACATAATTATCAAAACTCTACAAGATTATAGGTTGAACGTATTCTTTGAAGGTATATTCGTCGGCCGACCAGTTAGGGGTATTTTCAATATTTGATTAGAATATGAAGCTAGGATGAGTACGCAAAAGCAAGTTGTTCTGCTCACGTAAATATGTAAATACAAATAAACATTTCTCATTCAAAAGTATCTCTAATTTCAAGATTTTGAAAACATCTTGGAAGAAGTGGTCGTGATTCATATTCAGAGATCGAAGAAAAACAACTTTGTTAAACTCAGCGTACTTGAGCTTATTTGGGTAGATATGTAGGTGGTCCATTCCTACTAATGAATCTTATGTCTAGCTTGGTAATTTTTTCCTAATTTTATTTGAATATAAAAAATTATAATAAGAGTGTTTTTTAACTAGTATAGTCCATGAGCTGCTTAATACAAAACTAATTTTCCCAAGACAACAGATCGGTGGCTCACGTCACTATTGTATAGCACCGTCCATTTGTCGTTCCTGGAAAGACTGTTACCGTCGCGTCGGTGGTTACCGTGTAAACAGGTCTAGCAAATATCGAGAGCACGTGAACACCATGAATTTTTTGCGCTCTTTTTCTTCAGTGGACCGAGTATAGTATTGAGGCAGTGCACATAAGAATGGAAACATATTTTATTAGACAGGTAGAGAAGGGACTTGGAAAAAGGAAGTTATGGAACATGCATGGTGAAAAAACTTGAATCTGTTTGCCATTGATTCTTTCTTTCTATCTTTCTTCTTCTTTCTTTATTCTCTCAACTTATAAGAAACGTGGGAATAATCCATGATTCCATATATTAATATTTAATACAAGAATTTTTAACACGTAGTATGTAATTTTTATTATTTTTTATTGACGAAATTGAAAATTTTCAGACCTTTCAGAACTTCAGGTATGCCTAAAAAATCGAAGATCTTTATTTGGCCTTCTATTAAGATGAAAACTTGTGTTTTAGATAAATTGAGGGTGCTGATTACAAATCCAGTCGCGGTATTGAGTTTCAGTCTCGTTTGGCGGAGATCAAAAATTCCAGTTCGTTCAGACTCCACATATTTACCTAAAAAATTGAAAATCTTTATTTGGCTGTCAATTAAGATATAACCTTGTGTTTTGGATGATTTGAGGGTTCTGATTACAAATCCGGTCGCAGTTTTGAGTTCCAGGCTCGTTTGATGAAATTCAAGAATTTCAGACCTTTCAGATCTTCAGGTATGCCTAAAAAATCCAAAATCTTTATTTGGCTTTCTATTAAGATGAAACCTCGTATTTTGGATAATTTGAGGGTGCTGATCACACATCCAATCACCGTTGTGCGTTTCAGCATCGTTTGATGAAATTCAAAAATTTGAGGTCTTTCAGATCTTTAGGCTTACCAAAAAATCGAAAATCTGCATTTGGCTTTCTATTAAGATGAAACCTAGTGTTTTTAATAATTTGAGTGTCTTTCTTCTTCTTTCTTTATTCTCTCAACTTATAGGAAACGTGGGCATAATCCGTGATTCCATATATTAATATTTAATACAAGAATTTTTAACACGTAATATGTAATTTTTATTAACAAAAAACGATCTCGCATTTGCAACAACTTCTGAATGAAAATTTTACCATATCTATCGACCCAACCAGTTTTTTCACACCACATTATTATTATTATTATTATTTATTTATACAAGTACCAGTACAAATAAAGGCCACCCTTGAAAGTAACAACTTGTGTAAAGGTATTGGCCGATAATAATGAAACATTAAATTTTGTATACTTGGTGACGGATCTGGCAGCGCAGCGGTCTTCAGTTCTCCAGATTTACATCTCTTGTACGTCGATGTTACCCTCATCTGCCTGGCGATCATGGTACCCAGACATTTGGTTTATGGAGTCTTCCATGCATTCGGTCACTCGTAATATAATAAATGCTGCATTTCCCTCCGACTGACAATTTCGAATATTGACAACGTCACAAAGAGAAGATTTAGTTTTCTTCTGAAGGTACTAACAGAGTAAACAGGAATGCTCTGCTGCTCTTTAGAAACTATTAGCATGCTCCAAGAATGGCATCCTATTGTGGGTCCCTGGACACATTGCTTCTATTTTATTGTTTAGAAGAATCTACCTTTTTTTCAACTCCTTTCTGTGGGTGGGTTAAATAGAATGCTGTGTGGAATAAAAACCTAACTCTGGAAATATCCTGTAGTTTCTAATCCTAGCCCAACGTAGGCTATTGATTTCAAAAAAGAACCTAGTTAATTTTAGAGTGGCAACTTTTATTTTGCAGGCAATACTGACCTCAGATTCATTTCAACTAGTTAATAAACTATCGACTTGTTAAATTTATCTACAGCTCATAAAATAGGAAATCAGGCACCAAACTTCACCTACTTGGTGGCTATTTTCCGAAATAAGTTGACTTACTATTAGGATGTATCTACATAACCATCGAAAGGATATACAGGGTTGGGATAAAGTATGGAACCAAGCAAATAACTTTGGAACGGAAAGAGTGATATTGCTGAAACTTTGCTGGCAAGTGTAGTGACGTTTAGTGCATCGAAGACATTATGTTAGCTATTAATGTACTTCCGGTTTAACCGGAAGTACCGTTAACTTTTTTAATTTAAATGGGACACCCTGTATATTTTTGCAGATTTTGATTCATATTTTTTCCCGAATACGTGCATTAGTTTCTGTAAAAACGGGAAAGATAAAGCTTCTTTATCATTTCAGGTGTTTAAAATGCCGGTCATTCAAAGTCGGTTTTGGCGATCGCGTGAGAACTCACAAAGAAGTGTGTCAACTTTTAATGATCTACGACCCGACAGGGGTCCTATAACACGTTTGACGGTGACTAAATAAAAATACAAAAAAATTTACCTCAAGCGGGAAGACCGCAGACCGCCACGGACGAATTTGTGAGACAATTTTTTTAAGAAACAAATACTAAACCCGCTATGGACGTATTCGGAAAAAAAATGAATTAAAATCTGCAAAAATATACAGGGTGTCCCATTTAAATTGAAAAAGTTGACGGTTCTTCCGGTTAAACCGGAAGTACATTAATAGCTAACATAATGTCTTCGGATGCATTAGACGTCACTACACTTGCCTGCAAATTTTCAGCAATATCACTCTTTCCGTTCCAAAGTTATTTGCTTGGTTCCATACTTTATCCCAACCCTGTATTTTAGATAGCCCATCATATACAATCATAATTAGAATCTATTAGGTTTATAACACAGACAAGGGAGCTCCAAAACAAATCAAGGTGCATGAACGAAGATGATAATTAAACGTCTAACAAGCAATCAAGTCATCTGATCATCTGATCATCTGGGAAGAGCCAGTATAACAGTGGCTGTGGCATTCAAAGACCCATGAATGCGTTAGACGCCAAGCATGCTCCTACAACCGAATACAACCTATAATTGCATTGGATTCGAACGTTCACCGCCCTGATCGCTGACCAGGGGCGTACAAGTCAGTTTAAAGGGTATCAACAAACACTCTATGTCTATGGAGTGTTTTTTTACCTGATACCTCAACACATTCTGGAGGAGATTTAGACTACGTTTTAGGTCCTAATCATTGCGTTGTACAGGGTGTTCCCAAAAAAGGTGACTCCGTCTCTAGGATAGATAGAAAACTGAACAATAAGTATTGGGGTTTGCTTAGTAAAAAATTTCGTAATACCATCCGTATTCAAGATACAGGGCGTTTAAGAAAAAATAATTATACAAATTTTTTTATGATTTTGCCGAAACTACTGGTAACCTTGTAATGAAAATTTCATATGAATATGTTTTGGAAGCTAGTACATCCTATGAATTTGTTTTTATACCTGACTCTCATAGAAGGCGCTAGTTACACGGTTCATACCAGGTACATAGCTTTTTTGAGGTTAGATTTATAAATTAAAATTCATTTAATTCTACACCAAAAATTTACACTCTTGGTAAAACTTGAGACTGTGTACCGTTTCAGGAATATTTTGATTTAAAAATTATAGAGGAATATCCGATGCGGGTATAAAGTAATGATATAGTTATTAATTAAACAACAAACCACAAGAAGAATATAATAAAGAATAAGAACATAAAATAAAATACAATTACGAAGTCAAGAACACACAAGTATATCCTTTTTTTCTAAAGATTCCAAATTTCAGATCTTTCAAATCTTGAGGTTTACCTAAAAAATCGAAAATCTTTATTTGACTTTCTATTAAAATGAAACCTCGTGTTTTCGATAATTTTAGGGTGCTGATTCCAAATCCGGTCGCAGTTTTGGGTTTCAGTCTCGCTTGACGAAGATCAAAAATTTCATTATTTTCAGATCTTCAAGTTTACCTAAAAGATCGAAAATCTTTATTTGGCTCTCTATTAAGATAAAAGTTTCGTGTTTTCGATAATTTTAGGATGCTGATTCCAAATTTGGTCGCAGTTTTGAGTTTCAGTGTCGTTTAACGAAGATCAAAAATTTCAGTTCTTCCAGATGTTCAGGTTTACCTACTTAAAAAATTCAAAATCTATATTTGGCTGTCTATTAAGACGAAAACCTCGTGTTTTGGATAATTTTGGGGTTCTGATTACAAATCCGGTCGTAGTTTTGAGTTTTAGTCTCGTTTGACGTAGATCAAAATTTTCATTATTTTCAGATCTCCAAGTTTTCCTAAAATATCGAAAACCTTTATTTGGCTTTCTATTAAGATGAAACCTTGTGTTTTCGATAATTTTAGTATCCTCATTCCAAATCTGGTTGCACTTTTGAGTTTCAGTCTCGTTTGACGAAGATCAAAAATTTCAGTTTTTTAAGATATCCAGGTTTACCTAAAAAATCGAAAATCTTTATTTGGCTTTCTATTAAGATGAAATCTCGGGTTTTCGATAATATTAGGATGCTGATCCCAAATCCGGTCGCAGTTTTAAGTTTCAGTCTCGTTTAACGAAGATCAAACTTTTCAGTTCTTTCAGATCTCAAGGTCTACCCCTAAAAAATTGAAAATCTTTATTTAGCTTTCATTCAAGATATAACCCTGTGTTTTGTAAGATTTCAGGGTTCTTATTACAAATCCGGTTCCCGTTTTGAGTTTCAGTCTTGTTTGACGAAGATCAAAAATTTCAGTTTTTTAAGATATCCAGGTTTACCTAAAAAATCGAAAATCTTTATTTGGCTTTCTATTAAGATGAAATCTCGGGTTTTCGATAATATTAGGATGCTGATCCCAAATCCGGTCGCAGTTTTAAGTTTCAGTCTCGTTTAACGAAGATCAAACTTTTCAGTTCTTTCAGATCTCAAGGTCTACCCCTAAAAAATTGAAAATCTTTATTTAGCTTTCATTCAAGATATAACCCTGTGTTTTGTAAGATTTCAGGGTTCTTATTACAAATCCGGTTCCCGTTTTGAGTTTCAGTCTTGTTTGACGAAGATCAAAAATTTCAGTTTTTTAAGATATCCAGGTTTACCTAAAAAATCGAAAATCTTTATTTGGCTTTCTATTAAGATAAAATCTCGGGTTTTCGATAATATTAGGATGCTGATCCCAAATCCGGTCGCAGTTTTAAGTTTCAGTCTCGTTTAACGAAGATCAAACTTTTCAGTTCTTTCAGATCTCAAGGTCTACCCCTAAAAAATTGAAAATCTTTATTTAGCTTTCATTCAAGATATAACCCTGTGTTTTGTAAGATTTCAGGGTTCTTATTACAAATCCGGTTCCCGTTTTGAGTTTCAGTCTTGTTTGACGAAGATCAAAAATTTAAGTTCTTTCAGATCTCCAGGTTTACCTAAAAAATCCAAAATATATATTTGGCTCTCTATTTAGACAAAAACCTCGTGTTTTGGATAATTTCAGGGTGCTAATTACAAATCCAGTCATAGTTTTCAGTTTCAGTCTCGTTTGACGAAGATCAAAAATTTCAGATTTTTCAGATCTCCAGGTTTACCTTAAAAATCGAAAATCTTTATTTGGCCTTCTATTAACATGAAACCTCGTGTTTTCGATAATAATTTTAGGAAGCTGATTCCAAATCTGGTCGCAGTTTTGAGTTTCAGTTTTGTTTAATGAAGATCAAAAATTTCAGTTCTTTCAGATCTCCAGGTTTACCTAAAAAATTTAAATATTTATTTGACTTTCTATTCTATCCTGGCTTTGAAAAATACATAATTTGTCGCAGACTTTACTAGGAGGATTTCGATGAAAAATCCTTACTCGAAACACATTTACACCTCACCTCCAAGAATTGAACCTGGACGAAAAGTTACACAAAACCTTCCTGTAGCACTGCAAGGTCCTTCCTGAATTCAGAATAATAATAGGTGAGGTGTTGACTTGGCACAGCCCGTCAATACTTGTTGCTACCGCAATCATGCGAGAAAAAATAAGGAATGCATAATATACTATACAGAAACGTGTACTTACACAAGTCGATATGTAAATGTGTTTTTTACTCATAGAGAGTCGTAGTACAATAATAATAAACACACAAAAAAATAGACAGATAAACAGATAGGTCATCGCAAGTCTATAAAATGTTTTCTCTGCCCAAAAACGGCCGCCGCTGTCCATGGTTGATAATCTTCTGTGCGTGATCTGCAGTAGGTCTTCACCGTGGACCAGCAGCGGCTGCATGACCTGGCCTGTTACGACGACGACCTATTATAACTCGCGGCCGCACAACGACCAATAGTGATGGGCCTTCATCGTACACATTTTCATAGATATTCGAATCATAACTGTATTTTATCGACTCTAGTCGCTTTGACGAAATGCAGCAAGCAGTTTTATAATTAGCACCACCGAGGGCTTTAGCAAGCACCCAAATTTCTAGAAAGGACCATGTAGAGCAGGTGGAAATATTCTGTCGCATTTTTTTCTTGTTTTAATGAAGATTGTAGGCTTTTCCGGGTGATAACAGTCTCAGAGGATAGTTTCGAAAGGAAGGAAAACGGTGGTGTTTGTAGACTTTTCGGTAGCTTATGATACCATCAGATACAAAGTCCGCTTCGAAGAAATCTTCAGACGGGAAATGACCATCTGACAGAGGTCCTGAGATCATTGCGATTCACGAGGAGGTTCTACGTGGAGCTCCTGGAATAGAGGAGTCAGTGGAAAAGCCAGAAGTGTCTTCGTTCTCCCACAGAAAAGCATACTACTGCCACTTCTACTCAACTTGTATACAAATCACCATTCTGTCAGCACTTCTACACATCGTCTGTCTGGAAAAATACTGTCATATCTCAAAATTTTCACTTTTTGTGGCTTTCAGTTTAACCATTCTGAAATGATGCATATTTTTTTATGCAAAAGTATCATAGACCTCGCTTCTTTATCCATCTGCGTCATGTAAAAACGTCATGTCTTCATTTTGTGACGCAGCGAAGCAACATGTCAGTTATATTACAAACATCGATAACCGCCGAATAGAAAGGCACGCGTTTTTTTGCGAAAATACCATCACAAAAAGAAAAAAAGATACTTTACGTGGTACTTTGGTGCAAAAGTGTCATATTCTTAGATAGTATAGTTCAGTAGAATAATAAAATATGACTAAAGCTGTCACAACTCAAAAAAATTATAAAATACAATTATGGACTCATTCCGAAGATACAGAACACTCAAACTCTGGGCACATTGTGTCACTATACTCATTAACTCATACTTAACTCATACTTAAACCTTATACAAATTGTTGATTGTAAAATAATTGCAGTGTCAGTTTCATAAAACTTTCGCGAGCTCTCCTGAAAATATACATTTTTTGAGATATAACAGTCCTTAAGAGACGACATATTTTAACAGAGTCCTTATCAAGAATGGCCGAATACCATAAACCAGCTACGCCCAAACTCAAACATGCTTATTCAATCTTGATAACCGGCAAGTGAACGGGGAACTGCAAATAGAATAGAATTCTACCAAGTTACAGCACTGCCCAAACCCAGTTGATCTGGCCCTTACATTAGACAGGCCTCTGTCCTAAAAACAATACGTAGAGAAAACTACAGCAACAGTGAATATAAGGAGCGGTGTTATTCGCCAACTGTTCAACTCACTCCCAAATGGGACACCTACTCTAGCGTATTGCAGACTCTTTTGCCATGTGTTTTACTTACGCCGAATATGCATGCCCTGTATGGCCCATATCGACTCATACTAACAAGCAGGACTCTACCCTGAACGACACCTGTAGGTTAATCACCGTCTAAAATCAACCAACCTAGACCACCTACACTATACACATGTTAACAGGAATAGCCCCCCCCCCCGCCACAAATCAGGCAAGAAATCTTATTTATGTTTGGCGAAGTAGACATCCGTATGGGCACAAACCTCCAGCAATCCTGGAAGAATTACATTATGACAACAGCCCCTTTGACTCTTGGAATGGAGGACCTTTGGTTAGGTTAGGTTGAAAGTGAGTGGGGCAACTATGCCTCCCTCCACTGCGACTCCAATTGTGTCTATTATGGCTCACACCTGTTTGGAGTTCACCGTACAGTCCACACCTCTTAACGAAGGCGATGATCTTCCTTGAAGTCATAAGGTTCCAGTTGGGCAAATCCAAATGTCTGGAACCTAGCTCCCTCCAGTACTGGACAGGAGCACAAAATATGCTCCGCTGTTTTGTCCTCCACGTAGCAGAAGCGGCAGTTTGACGTTTGTTTAAGACCCAACTTTCGCATGTGGTTCCTCAAACAACCATGTCCCGTCAGCAGACCAACTAGAATGCGGAGATCATTCCTGTTCCATTCCATGATCCTCAGGGGGGCATGACTACAGGGGTATCTTATGAACGCCTTCAAGTGCAGTAACCCTGGTGTATCTCGCCAGTGCTAAGTTAAAACACGGATTCCCATTTCCAACAGAACTCACTTGTTTTTCTAACTACATACACAGTATTTCAGAAGGTGATAGCTAAGACCTTAATGAATGACAGCTATTTGCGATTTCCTCAATAAAGTTTTTTAGTGTGCAAAAAAACTCGCAATGCAAAATCGTACATTCTTCAAATATCAGTAATTTAACAACCAAACAATATATCAAAAAAAGGCCAAATAGGTGACAAAGCGCAAGCTTTCTTCTTTAGTTGCTTTTTGAATCATTACTGTATGTTTAAACGTAACGTCAGGAGCTTGAAAATACGAAATTTATTTTTGTAGTGACCTTTGGACCTTACCTTTGGACCTTTTGACCTTATCTTTGGATTTTTGAACTTATCTCCCCTCATCTTAGATGCACACACTGGAGAAAGGGAACAGGCGGCTACGCCTCCTCGCAAATACGGGAATACGTCTTTTCTTGGGTTCTCAATTTCGCGTGCTGTACCTTAGACCCTTAACAGCAATAAATGCCAAATGGACGGGTCTGGGGATAACCTACTAAGATACAGATACGATGAAGAAGAAGATTTATCAATATAAGCAGCCTTTAAAGAAGATCTTATTCTTAGATAAATATTTCCACGTTTAGATACTTTAGTTAACGATATTCGTTATCGCCCATCTCTAGCGATGCTGTTATGCAACCGTTGCGGTCTGTGTCAACATCGATGGAGCCTATCAATCACGCTGCCTCTCTGACAGCTGACAACTGACGGACAGACCAGCGATTTTGCGAGGGCGGAATGTATATAGGCACTCATTGCAGTGCTGTCTTATTATGCACGAATACCTGTCATGTCCCGCATATTCAAGCATATATATGTGATACAGTTTCTCTAACCGATTAATAAGTTGCAAAAGTGGGGTTATAATTGCTTTATGTCAAACTTCTGGTTGTGTTCATGACATCTGAATGTAAATATTAGGTGCTTTCCTTTTACATGATTTATCTGATAATTCTCACTTGTGACGCCATGAATCATTTCGATGTACGTTGCTTTTGTTTTCTGAATCTGAGTCTAAAGTGAGATATTTTACCCCCAATTAAGCCCATCTGCAGTAATCTGCACTAGCTCGAAAGGTAGGTCAGCTGTCTCAGATCATTTAGATGTCAAATAAATGAGGTTAGGATTTTTTGTAAGTTTGAATTTCAGCATTTAAGCGTCTTTTGTGGTGTATAGGTAGTCGATAGTGTATGGTGATTTTAGATGGTGAGTGACGATCTCTTTCAAGAACGTAAAAAACTAGGTTATGGAAAGGATCGGCAGATCATAGAACCATAGCATATTACAAAATTTTGAGGAATGACATTTAACTGCACAAACACGTTCCTTTAACTCATCTGAGCATCTGAGGTTTCCAACTGAGCTGAGCCATCTCATTGGGTGTGTTCAATGGGACTTAGCCCAAAAGCGCTAGCGTGGAAGCGCCTGCAGGCGCTAGGTGTGACCGTTGACCGACTTTCTTTTTGACGTGATAAAACTGACATATCCATCTCCATATTTTAATATTTATTACCCGTATTGTCAAAAACCTAGGCTATAAATCACAAATCCTAATATTAAATTACACTATACAAAGGTAACAGCTTCCCTCAGAACTACAAATAACTTTTTTCTAGTTTTGTGCCGCTTCGCTAACCAAATAGCGCTTTCTAAAAGCGCTAAACAAGCTGACTGGCGCTTTTTTGACAGCTTGTCGTTCATCGGTTAGTTAGCGCAAAGCGCCCACAAGCGCTTACGTCCGCTAAGTCCCGTTGAACACAACCATTTTTAAGTGATCTGATCTGAGTTAGTGCAGATGTAAAAGGAAAGCACCTAATACTGTTTTGGCTTTCTTCCTTAATTCTTCTCCACCTAACTGCAATAAAATACAGATACAAATAAAGAACACTAGTATTTATTTGCAGTTATAGTTTACAAGAGCAAAAAAGAAAAAATCTAGCAAACAGTCTAAGACTGAAAAGAGCAGTAGCCTTATATTTAAAAACATAAATTCACCATCAATCATTTATAGATTCAATTACAGAGGCAATAGAATAGCGGTAAGAAACATTGTACATAGAATACAGTTTGTTAGAAGACACAAACATAAATTAATGAGATGAGAAAGATCTCTGCATTCTGGTTGGTCTGCTGATGAAACATTGTCGTCTGAGGTACCACTTGCGAAAAAAAGACCAAAAAGTTGAGATAAAGGTTGACAGTTGACAGTTTTACTCAGCCTGCTGGTACTGTCATTACAGCAGGCTCGCCATACGTAGCGCTTGCTATCAAGCATAGCCATCAGAATTCTGGCAGCGTGGCATTGCCAAATTGTGATGTATATCAGTTACTTTGGAGTCAAACTTCAATGGGTGGGAGATATCGGCGCGATGTAGCTCTCTTAGATTTGCATCGCAGTTCTGCTTTTTTAGATATTTCTTAGCCACCCTGGTACTACTTAATCACCGTCCGTCATTCAGCAATGGAGCGAACGCAGCACGAAATGCCACCGACTCGCAACAACACGAGTCGAATTTAACCTAGATAAGTATGCGCCTGAAAGTGGGTGTCGGAAAAGCAATAAAACTGCACAATCCTAATGGCTTAGATCAATGGGAATGATTAAGTGCTCCAAGATAATTGCAACGATTGAGCTGACCGCTTCATAACGCCTGCTATACACGTGTAATGTAACTATAAAATACTACCCTAGTACCTTAGTGCAAGGGTTATGGTTAGAGTCTTCTTGAAGCTAGGCAGAGGCAAAGACAAAGCCTAAATACTAGACCACCATGGCTGCTATGAAGAGGTTTAGTCGAGGTCTGCATACATAAAAAGAAATTTTCGATCCAAGAATTCTGATAATCTTGTACAGATGCAGCGGGTGTCGGAAACGAAAACTGAGTGATATGTCTGAAGGTACTATGGCGTACCCATGCTTTCAAAACATTTTTTTGTACTTCAACCCGTAAAACCCACCATCAACTTTTTTTTTCAAATAGCACCCAATAGTTTTCTCTACACAATTTAAGTCCCTATTTTATTTCTAGTACCTTCGATTTTATACAAAAACTTTTTTTTTCGTAATGTTATAAGTATAAGATAAATAAAATAAAGATTGGTGTGAGGTTTAATATTTTCGTAACAAAACAGGTAAAAAAGAAAACTTAGTGGGCTTTTCAAGGGTACTGAATGACCCATCATACAATGTTTTCGAAATATTTTCTTTGTACTTCAACCCCTAAAACCAATCCCCAACTTTCTTCAAATAGCAACCTACAGCTTGTCTCACATAAATAGAGCAATTGCTATTTAAAATCTTATAGCACCTTTGATTTCATACGCAGACCATTTTTTTTTTTCGTAAAGTCACAAGCATAAGGTAAATAGAACAAGGATTTGTTTGAGGTGTAATATTTTCGTAATAAAATGATGAAATAATATTTTTTCTTAGTTTTTAGTACCCTCAAAAATCCACTAAGGTTTTTTTTTCCATTTTTTTGCAAAAATATCAGGTTTCAAACAAATTCTTATTTTATTTATTTTATGCTTATGATTTTATGAAAAAAATAAGTTTGCGTATAACATCAATCATCAAATATCATTTGTGTAGGAAAACCTATAGGGTGCTATTTGAAAATAATAAGTTAGGTGTGAGCTTTCGGGGATGATATACAAAAAAAATATTTTAAACGCATGGTATGACAGACCTTATAGTACCTTCAGAATTACAATTCAGTTCTTGCTTGAACCCTTTTTCGGGGATATCACATGTCAAGGAAATTTTGGGTTACCTGGTACACTGGTGTAGTCATCGTTCTTGTGAATATCTGTTCTCGCTCTAAGAAAGTTTACTTAGGGTTAGTTAGGGTTAGATGTAATAATAGCCTGTGGCTAAATTTGGCCCTGATAAAAGACGTTTATTATTATTATAATTACCTGATATCGCTGGTTCAGTCTCTTGTGTTCTCCATATTTTTGTATGCCTCGGAAACTAGGACTGTTAAAAAGGCAGATCGAGCTCGCATAGATGCTTTTGAAATGTGGATGTGGAGGAGGATGCTGGGAGTCACTTATACCGCCCATCGAACTAACGTTTCCTTACTGGATGAGCTCGGTAATCCAAAGAGACTATCCTCCATTGTGTCGACGAGGATGCTTACATTCTTCGGACATATTCACAGAAACGATAATATGGAGAAACTTGTAATTTAGGACCGTGGCCCAAGCGGGCTGCGCCGTGGCCGTTCAACTACACGCTGTGTGGATACGACGAAACAGTTGCTGGACGTGAGTATCAAGAGCGCCGGTGAACTGACAGAAATCGCGAATGATGGCGAGCTACAGTTCTCAAAACTATTGATAATATTTGTGTCGGCAATACTCTAGCTCCGACTTAATGCATTTTACGAGTTCACAACATGTCTGTTAAGACATTGTGACTATGATGATTACTTGATGAGGGAAATATATGGCTAATTTGAAACAAGAAAAGTATATTTTTGATTGCAGTAGTAATTCTAAAGGCTTATGCTTTGACCATTTTCTTCAAACAATTTAGCCACCAGAAAGCCTCTCTTTATCTTTCATTCAATCTCTATCGCCATATGAAAAATACGTTTAGTCACGGCAGATTTCTGTTTTTCGTCTCGTACTAAAAGTATTATATTACCCCAAAGGCAGTTCTTTCAGAAAATGTCGTATTCTCCTATTCTAGGAATACCCTGTATATCCCTAATGACTTCATAACACCTATACCGATATTTTTTCGTGTACCCTTATCATAATTAAGGTTGTAAACCTAATGAGAACATGCAAACTCCAGCGATAAAATTAATATTGGCAGCGGCAAGCAACAATTAATTTCCAGCTTTTATTATCAGTCTAGAATGCGTTGTCCGCTATCTGCGTTTATGAGTATGTGTCGAAACGTAATCACAGTTGGCTGTTGAAATGACAACGTTATTTTGAAAGAGCCTATCGTGCGACCAGATATGAATATGGGGCTTGCGTGATTAATCACAATGTAATAGACAGTGAGGTCGCCTTGATTCGTTCCCATCTCATAATGAGGTCAGATGGTTGTTTTCTGCTGGGCTCCAGTAATTAGATGCTAGGTAACTTTGTATCTACTCTCTTTTTTTCCTCTTCGTTATGAAACCCTTCCCCCTGGAACCGTTACTTCAGTGAGGAACGTTCAGTTGTTTCTGTTGTAACGAAGAAATCGATTTCCCATCCCAAGAAACACTTTTTGTTCTCAGCTCAGTATTGCATGCCTTTTTAAAGCAAACTTGCCTTAAGAACTTCATTAAGGCAATGATATAACCTTCTCACAGCCAGGAGGGCCCACACTTAAGAGAGCTGTCACGGTTTTCGTTAAAGCTAGCCTTAAAACTTAAAACTACATGTACCTGGGCAGGTCTCTGTTAAGTCTCCAATAAGTACTCATTCTTCTGTTCTTAAATCTTTGTTAAATCCTTTAGGCTTTAACACTCCATAACGCGAGGCCATGATATAAATATTCTATCTTAAGATTGCTTTCACGTAGACATTTTGGTAGAGAAATGCTGAAATGTTTCTTTAGATGTTTTCTGTTGATCCAGGATCCTTATTCTTTAATAAGTGACCTAGTCTATAGACCTTTTAGATATTCTTGCCACTTCTGCTGACAACGCATCATCAGTTTTATCCTTGCCGTAGCTCTCATCGTCATCATCATCATCATCATCATCATCATCATCATCGTCATCATCGTCATAGTCACAATGTCTTAACAGACATGTTGTGAACTCGTAAAGCGAGTTTCCCTTGAGATATCTCTAAGATCTTTAATGCAGTAGTTTCCCATTTGCTTTCTGCATCCTCATGCCATTGACCAGATGTATCTACCGGTTCATCAACTCGTCTACTCAAAGCTGTTATACCGACAGTAGTTCGGTTCCTTTTAGTCGCCTTTTACGACACGCAGGATATACGATGGGAGATATTCTAACCCGCCCCCACACGGGTAGCTCTATCCATGCCTTTATGTGCTTCTTCCCTTTCAAGAACAAGGAACTCTATGGGTGGGTAACTTGGAATGACTGTGTCTGCCTCTAAAAAGATAGTCCTCTAAGCGCTAGGTATTCCTACATATACCTGCTTTTTTATGAATAGACACCAGCTTTTGAAGGATTATGGTATTACTCAAAGCAGACCTCCACACAGGTGCAGCGTATAGAGTTGAAAGTAAGAATACCAGAATCTTAAAAAGAATGATAGAAATTTTTTGAGCAGTGTTTCTCTGCAATGATTTCCTTCAAGACTTACGTGGGTGGTGCAGTTCCAGCAAATAAAAACCCGTTTCGTTGTTCATTCAAATGATTGTGCGAGAAAGTGATCGTTCAAAAAGTAAATTGATTATATCGATATGCGCTTGGTTGTAGATGGCGCGCCAAATCAAAAACAAACACGCAAAAAAGCGCGAATAGCACTAGAGAAAAAAATCAGGAAATTAATTCAAAGGAAAGCCGCTGTCGGTGTCGGTGTAATTCTCTTTTGAATTTCTTCGCGTAATCGCGATTTTCCACTTTTTCTGCCAAAAGTGAGATAAAAGCTGACTCGCCGCCGTCCGTATTCGTTAGATAAAAATTATGTAAGCGCAGCGAATACCCAGTGTCCCCTTTGTAGACGCACCGATCTGATATGGACCAGATTTTATGCTTATTTCGCATGTACAAGAATAGATACAGTACAGTATACAGTATGTCCCAGCTAAAATTTGCCACCCACCATATCTCTGAAATAATAAAAAAATAAATAAAAATCGCCGTGACACGTCGATTTGTATTTAGCGGGGGAACTCGTCCACCGAATTCATCTCATCCTCATCCACTTCCCAGTAACACCTACTTCAAAATCTCAAATGAAACCACGATACCTGTTATACATCATTTTGAAGCATGGCCGACTTTACTCACTAGGCCGGAGCATGAAATATGGCAACACTGAATCAGCGGGCCGAGTTTTCATTTGTTGTTATGTCATGTGTATTCTTCCAGGAGCAGAAAATATGGTTGGAAGGTGATTATTAATGTGTTTTTAATTATTTACCTGCACAAACGAAACTATAAAGATAACAAGATGCCTGCAAAGCGTGTAGTACCAGGTTGTAGCCCAGTAGAGGACTACCAAACCATGGCCCAACATAACCTTATGCCAGATCAAAAAGAACGTTGCAAGGTGATTTTTGATGTGTTTCTACTTATTTACCTGCACAAATGAAACTATAAAGATAAAAAGATGCCTACAAAGTGTGTAGTACCAGGTTGCACTAGCAATTGTGCGTCCAATAAGGGACATAAACAGAAGTGGGTGAAAGGTATTCCTCGGAAGGGCTGGTTATATTTATAAGGATAAAGACCAAAATTTACAAACATTTCAAAGGATAAGACCTATTTTAAAGCACAATGTGGTACCTATAATGTTTTCTGGACCTCCCAAATATCACAGAAAAATACAGTTAATAGAACTCATCTGGGCATGGCCTGGGGCATACCTACGAAAGGATTTGATATTGAAAGGGAAATCAAGACCAGCAAGAATGGCTTCACAGTGACCTAATAGTGAATTTTTCTAGCTCAAGTGACAATTTACAAAGTAAATTGAGTGTTCATTTAAGTGGAAGTGGAAGTGGCAGCAGGAAACAGGTTGCGTTTATTTTTATTTTGTAGTGTCTGACTATGATGAAACAGACATCAGATGTAAGTGGTATTAGTAGTAGTAGTTCTAAAAAGTATTTTTCTTAATTTATTAACCAAGATGAACTCTAATGCATATAAAATATAATAATTATTCTGAAACTATAGGGCCACTATTTGACAGCTAAGCCATGTTGCCACATCTAAGGCTCCGGCCTAGTGTAGAGTCGGCCATGTTTGAAGGGAATTCATAGACAAATACAACATTGTAATCAAATTTAAGATTGATTCACTATTATTCAAATTAATGAAAAACATAGTGATTGTCAAAATGAAGTATTACTTTAATTACCTGAAAAATTATCGCATCGAGAATTTCAAATAAGTGCCATTTTGCTTCACACAGACGTGCAGCCGATATTAAAAATATTTTTGCACATTTCTCTTTGGAGTCACTGTAAAGATGGTCTATAGGACCTGATTGCGTAATATAAACTTTGGATAAAAGTGTCGAAGATATTTTGAATATCACCCGAACGTCTGTATGGGACAAAATGGCTCCCATTAGGAACCTTTATTATAATAAATTTTAGGTAATGAAAATAATACTTCATTTTGACAATCATTAACTCACATAATAGTGAATCAATCTTCAATTAGATTACAGTGTTGTAATTGTCAATGATTTTTTTTCAAAACGATGTATCTGAGGTATGGTAGTGTTACTTAATATTTTTAAGTAGGGGTTTTTGACGAAGGTCTTTTTTAATTTTAAATCGTAAAATGTGTGTTTTCAAACCACAAATTGTGTAATGTTCGGGTGAAGTAATCTGTAAAGGTCATTATTAAAATTTGTATTTTACACCTGTTGTGTTGCTGACTTGTTGTTGTGGAAGACACCGAGATAAGCTAAAAATTTTTTTGACGGTTTTGTTTAAGAACTTGCATTTTGAGTCAAACCTCAACATTAAAGCCCTGTAGGTGGCAATAAATATTGTCGAATGCTTGGCAGTTAACACCAGAGTCACTATGCAGTAACCCGTAGTTTCTTTTCAACAATTTGGCCACAACCCCAAGATTTTCTCATCTTATAAGAAAACATATACCTATGGTTTTACGAATGGGCAGTAAAGTCTGATGAATCAGGTTGAAATAGTTGCAGGTAGAAATGGACGTTGAAGGAGAAAAGACACCGAACAAGAAAACGGCATCTAGCGGCATTCCTGAGTTGTGATTTAAATTGAGCGGCCTAGTGATTCATTAAAAAGATACACCGAATAAATTCAGTGTATCGGCAATTAGCGGTGTGCGAAGTTCTCAGCATTCGCAGTCTGTCGCCTCTCCTCACGTACTCGCCTCTAATGTACTTGTATCAAGTCGAACTGTCGATGAAAGGAATATCAAAGCCGCAGTGAAAAAAAAACAAGATGATATATAGCTTCTTGCAATAGGTGTTGAAATCGACACTCTCCTTGTCTTGTTTTATAGTAGTTGAGACACCTAGCACTTTGCCGATACCGGCAAGGGAAGATTACACTGGATAAAAGACTCACCTTCAACTCCCATTTGGATAACATAATTGATAGCGCCCTCTGGACACTCAGGGTGTTAGTCCTAAACTAATGTATCGAATATATGCCGCGTACACATCTGAGCAGACGAACCTAATGAGCACTTCGCGCCGAATTAGCATTCCTTCGGGCAATTTTTGACTGCCCCGCACACACAGTTTGACGAATTGTTTGTTTTGACCGTGATGGAAAATCTAGGTACCGCTAGTGCCACGTTTATAGTTGCGTATTAGATGGCCGTCACAATTATTTCTTCAAAAAGTCGAGATTGGAGCCTTAACAGTTCTTTTATTTTGCATGATATCCGAAGTGACAGCGATGGGAGGTGATTTAAAAACTTTACCAGAAATTCGAAATTGATTTCTCATTCTCCTTAGTGCAATTAGGGCGGCTCCTACGGAGAGCATAAACGGTTATTTTCAAGTGATTTCATCCCAATTCCTGACGCTCTATTTTTCAATATTTTTGCATGAAATTTTTGCATGAAGTTTAAAAGGAAATTACACAGGGGGCTATCGAAGCATTTTTTGAAAAAAATTGATTGAACATGAAATATGATTGCTTGAAGTTGCCTGTTTTCTTCGTCAACTTTGTAATTATTTTAAGAAAAGCCCAGAAGCAAAAATGAAAGAGTGCTTTGATATCACTCTGGGCAATTTACATTAGAAAATGAAGCGTCAGGAATTGGGATAAGAAACATCTGCAAATCGCCTTCCTCTTCAATTTTACAAATTTCGGGCGACGCGCTAACATGACTTTTTCCATTTCTTTCTCATGTAGCGTGCACCTGTTTATTTACCATGCCCATCGTCGGTTCCTTTTCAGCTCCCCGCATCTTCCAGACTATTCCGGAGAAACTATTCCAGATTGTAGGAGCAGGGTTAAGGATAAAATATCCAAAAGATTTTTCAAATTTTCTGCCGAGCATCCTCACTTTTAATTTTAATCAAATAGCTCCACTATCCATCCGTCGAGAAAATGCCCTTCTGACAGAATTCATCCCTCGAGCAGAACTATACTATGTCCAAATTTTAGTATTTTGCAATTTAAACGCCTATGTGTACATTAAAGATCCCACGAATTTATTGCAGACCAGGTCCACACTGAAGGGAGGATAATAATTTCGCAGAATTCAAACTATCTCTCCTGTGTTGGAGATAGACTAGTTCTGACGTGCCGTGCCGTTTTAGAGATAGTATACATTGATAATGGACATACACTAGTTCTGCTTTCGCATGTTTGGAGGTAGTACACTGCATCGGAGGACATAAGTTTGTTCTGATCTGTAGTATGTGAGTTAGTATACTATATACAGGGTGGGCCAATAGTGCGTGGACGGAGGATTGTGGGCTTACTAAAAAATATTTCAAAAACCTGTCACTTGGTCACGGTAGGGACCCTTAAGGGCTATAACGTAAAAATATTTTCACTCAAATTTTGACGTCTATACAGGGTGATTCATATCAAACCTGCATTTTTTTTAATAGAACCGCCTATATATTATTGCATATTTGAATTCCTTGATTAATTCTAGTGTGACTTTATGTACCACACATGGAACTTTAGACCAACCGTTTAGGAGCAAATCACCATTTTTGGTATAAGTAGGTCTCAGGAAAAAATTGAATATCGCAGCGATTATGAAACTTAGAAGGCCGTGACTTTGCGGTACAACTAAGCATGAAATGCGTCACCTTAGGTCAGAGGCCTAAATTTGAATTCTTTTTGAACTTGGAGAAATCAGTAGATTAATTAAGGAAACTTCAATCACAGGTAACTTGATTTTTTCAAATGGGAACGCCTATTTTGGTTTAAAGAATCAAATGTAAAATTTGATAACCTTTTTAACGATGTAGCATTCTCGATATCAATCTTTTTTGGTTTTCATTTTATTTCAAATTTTCTGTCAAATCGGTGCTTTTCAATTTGCCTGCGTGCAAGCAACCTAGCAGGCCATGAAAAATAAACAAAAGCTCGTTAATATGGAAGAAACCAACTAACCTAGTAGAAAGATGCGAACTAACTAGAGCAACGAGGCAAGATTATGCAAATTCCTTACAACATATTAGCTCTAACCGGATACAACAGCCGCAAGATATCTAATGTCAATGAGTAGCTGGGGTATGGCAGAAGTGTTTGTTTTTCACAGCATACTAGCTATTGATGTCTACTAGGGCTCGACAACCTTCCAAAATGATTAAAAATTTTGAAACAAAAAGAAAACTACCAGCGATTTTTGCTTACAGTCTAACATTTTTAGAATGAAATTTCACATTCAATGGGATAAAAAAATTAGTCATTTCCGTCAAAAGTGAAGATATCTCCAACTGGAGCATTCTGAACGTCTATGGAAATAATGCTAGAATTTTTTAATTACGCTATGTTATAATTGTGTTTATTTCATGTAGTTTTCTGCAAACTAAATCATCTTTTACAATTCAAACAGACTGCAAATCCTGTATCATTACGTTTGACTTACCGAAATGGCTACTTTTTTATAGCATTAAATGTGAAAATTTATTCAGAAGACATAGATACTCTACTGCCAGCAACAATCAGTAGTAGTTTTCCTTTGATTAAATATTTTTTTACTGACTTTGGAAATTGGCTAATAGCTAGTAGGCTGTGAAAAATGAGCGTTCTTGTTACCGCTATTGTTTCTGGTTAGAGCTAATATGTTGTAAGGAATTTTCATAATCTTGCCTCATTGCTCTAGTTTGTTTGCATCTTTCTACTGAGTTAGTTGGTTTCTTCCACATTAACGAGCTTTTGTTTATTTTTCATGGCCTGCTCGGTTGCTTGCTTGCAGCAAAATTGAAAAACACCGATTTGACTGAAAATTTGAAATAAAATGAAAACTAAAAAAGATTGATATCGAGAATGCTATATCATTAGAAAGGTAATCAAATTTTACATTTGATTCTTTAAACCAAAATAGGCATTCCCATTTGAAAAAGTCAAGTTATCTGTCATTGAAGTTTCCTTAATTAGTCTACTGATTTCTCTAAGTACAAAAAGAATTCAATTTTAGCCGTCTAGGTCACGGCCTTCTAAGTTTTATAATCGCTGCGATACTCAATTTTTTTCTCATACCTACTTATACCAAAAATGGTGATTTGCGTCTAAACGGTTCGTTTAAAGTTCCATGTGTCATACATAAAGTCACACTAGAATTGACCAATGAATCCAAATATGCAATAATATATAGGGAGTTCCATTCAAAAAAATGTAAGTTTGATATGAATCACCCTGTATAAACATCAAAATTTAAGTGAAAATATTTTTACGTTATAGCCCTCAAGAGTCCCTACCATGATCAAATGACAGATTTTTGAAATATTCTTCAGTAAGCCCACAATCCTCAGTCCACGCACTATTGGCCCACCCTGTATAGTGATGGACTGGCCCTAACATGTACTATGTCTACCATTTTTATAATATAAAGAATGTCCCAATCCCAAGTAGTGCACCTTATAAGCAGTTATCTCATATAGCTACGTAATTTCACAAGCAATTTTTAGTTCACAATATCTCAAAAACAAAAAAAGCTTCTTCTGTAAAATTTACATTATGTGACGTGACATACTTCTGCTATAAGGGGACGATATAACAAAATCAAAACAAATCCCTCACTGTCAATCCACACATATATATCTGACCTCTCCTTACGCAGATCACGGTCCTGAAAACTACCAATACAACAGCTTTCCAACTCGAGTCTGGTGGCCTTAACCCTGCGGTTAAATGGGTATAAATTTAGGCGACCCAAACACCAGAAGAAGTGAACAGTAATCTAACTGTTGGTCAAGAACTCCCTGATTTTGAGCTTTTTCGAAAGGAATGGGTGACCCTAAATAGAATTCGCACGTCGCATCGAGCATGCTCTGATCCGTTGTTTAAATGGAACAAGCGCGAATCCCCACTATGCGACTGTGGAGCGGAGCGCCAAATTGTCAGGCATACAGTGCAAGTATGTGACCATAATCACAACCCTACTATTTGTAGATCTGTGATGATGAACCAAGCGCAAATCGAAATGGCGCTCTAAAGCTCTAAAGACGTATCGCCTTTCGAGAGAGAAAGACATCGCTTATACGCAGCAATATAACTGAGAGTAGCAGAGTCGCAATATCAATAAAGTAAGTGGTGGCTATTAGGCGATCGCATGTCGGTTATCTAAAGAGCACCCGGTATAGTCCGTCAAAGACGAGAAGACTTCATTACCGCCGCTGCTGCCGCTGATTGCGACCGGACTTCGCGGAGTAATTAATTGCCTGATAATCGCCGGAGTCCGACGAGTATGTGACATTGTCCCGACGAAACGCTATCACCTCCAAATGGAGTACATAAATAATTGCTAAAATAAGGAGGACTTTTTTTATATCGCTGTCTTACTAAAGCCGAAACCAAGGGGACTTGCTTGATATGTGCAGTGTAACACTTAGGTATTTGGGTTTGAGATTATAGGGTAAAAACATAGTTCATCCCTTCATAAAACTAAAATGATATAACTTGGATGAAAATAGTATGAGGCCGGTAAAGTCATACCTCTATTATTTTTTTTATAACTGAGCAGACCGCCCAGGCAGAGCGTAAATACCAGAGTACCGCGGCTGCTGTGAAAGGGTTATGTTAGGGGAAGTTTGTTAACGCGAGATTTTAATGGGCCTATACTCGCAGGCCCAATAAATACATCTTCTGGCAGTCCATTCCAAGCCTTGGACACCCTGGGAATAAATGTGCGGTTGTACTGCTCTGTTCTTGATGTATAAAGAAGGACCGTCGCACGGGTACATCTGATAGGAGCAGTAAGCGGCGGAACGATAGAGGATAGCACAGAGGAGCAGATTCCGTTGGAATATCGGTAGAAGAGTGAGAGATCACCAACAACACGCCGGTGAGAAAGTGGCTGAAGGTGGCGCGTTAAGGCCGGATCGCCAATTAGTCGAATTGCCCTTCTCTGGACGGCATCTAGTATAGACAGGGTAGTAGGGGCAGCAGCTACCCAGACATGAGAGCAATACTCCAGGCAAGGTCTTATCTGGGCTTTATATAGCTTGAGGAGGTTACATGGTGAAAAATTCTTTCTGGCTCTAAATAGGTACCCAAGCTTTTTACCAGCAGCTGTTGCAATTGACGCGACGTGTTCGTGCCAGATCAGATTTTGTGTAATGTTGACTCCTAAAAGCTTTGATGAGTGACTCCTTGGCAGAGCCTGGTTGTTCATTAGAACCTGGTGTTGGCTTGGGCACTTCTTGTTTGATAGCGTACAATACTGGGTCTTGGAGGCATGCATTAAATTTAACCATATTCTTAAGCCCCCAAGCGGTAATGGTATCGAGATCCTTTGAAAGTGAAGCTGCCACTGCCAGTCTTCTGCGTTCCAGCCGACCACAGAAATCGGTCTATTGCTCATAATACCCGCATGCAACGTACTGTCATCCGCAAAACTGTGGATTGGGTTTGTAGCGCTAGAGAGTAGATCATTAATGTGAAGCACAAACAATGTCGGAGCCAATACCGATCCCTGCGGAACCCCGGCATTGATGCTATGGAAAGAAGAGGAAAAGCCATGTACAACGACAGAGATTTTCCGACCTGAGAGGAAGTCTGCCAGCCAACCGAAAAGCTTAACAGGGAGCCCATAAGACGGGAGCTTGTTTAGGAGAGCTGCATGCCACAGTTGATCGAATGCCTTTGAAATATCGAGAGCAACGTCGTGAGCCTCGCCAAATGACTGAATGAGTTTGCTCCACACATGTGTGACGTAAGCCAGGAGATCTCCAGTTGATCTTTAGTGTCGAAATCCATATTGTCTGTCGTTGATTAAGTGATGGAGCTCTAGGTATTTAATGAGCTCTTGGTTGACGCATCTCTCCATCATTTTACTGATTACAGAAAGCAGAGCTATAGGTCTGTAGTTGGTCGGATCAGTTTTGGATCCTTTTTTGGCACCAGCTGGATGCAAGCTGTTTTCCAGTCTTTTGGGAAAATGTCAGAATCGTAAGACATCCGAAAGAGTCGGGTAAATATGGGAGCGAGCTCCGGTGCGCACTTCTTGACAACAATGGAGGGGATCATGTCGGGCCCATTCGCCTTATTAATGTCAAGTGACTGCAGCACCTTCCGAACTATTTTTGTTCTGAACGTGATTTCGCTCATGGCTTGGGGTACTCTCGGTATGGATGGTAACTGGGCACTGGATGGGACTTTTACAGTGGAGTTTGCTGCAAATGTCTTGGCAAATATTTCGGCCTTGTCCTTGGAAGCAGCTGCTACTGTTCCATCCGCACATGTGATCAGTGAGAAGCTACTCCTCGAGAAGTTACCCTCTATTTGTTTGACCAGAGTCCAGAAGGAGCGGCTGTCATTGGGGTGTAACATAACCTTCTTTTTTATTTTGGCATCGTATTGGCTTTTTGCATGTCGGATGGTTTCATTGTATCTGTTCCTGGACTCAATATCAGCCTGTCTGTTTTCGACGGTGGGGTTCTGTAAGTAAGTTCGGTGGGCCAGAACTTTTTGCAGACGAGCTGTTTCACAGGACTTGTTTAACCAGCCGCAACCGTTGGAATCTGGTATTGTTCCAGACTGTAAAGATAAGAAGTTTGTTTGCTGTCTGATGAAGCTAGACTGGATATTCGTCTCCCCCAGGGATCAATCTTGGTACCAGTCCTCTTCTGAACTGATATAAGTCACTTGCCACTTTCCATGTGTCTACCACTCGCCGTTGTGAAATATATCGGAGTAGTTCACATCGCCACGCCGTAAACCAATGAGGACAAATTTGCACTTTCTGATGTATGATCTTGAACGTACCAATCACAGAGCTGGTTTGAAGCAGCTGCCTGCTAAAAAGTAAATGTTGTTTTCATCAAAACGCTACGAGATGCGTGGCTAGTTGAGGGAGTAGCTACACTACTCCGGCATATTTATCTTCGTTTGTTACCGTGCTATATGCTTCAAGTGCCCTAAAAGACAAAATTAAGGCAAAAGTGACCGAATTTATCAAGACTTTGGTCGGACACGCAATCACGTTCATGCAAATCAACGATTTGTCATTGAATAGTCAAAGAATTGGTGAAAATTGTAGCTCACCTATCCTATACTGTCCAGAATTTACACCGTTCAACTTCAGTTTGTTTCCTGAAGTCAAAAGGGAATTGGGTAGTCAAAGGTTTGAGTCGAATCTAGAACTTAGCAGCGCTGAATCACTGAACATATTGTCAAAAAAGGACTTTATGATAAATGGATGAAGTGATCAGTTCTCAAGAACTGACAAAATAAGAACTGTAGAGATATGGCAACGAACGGGAGTAGAATGCTCTATAACAATGACACTAGAATACAAAACTGTAATGGTATGGTCACGTCACGTCTAAAGAATGCCTGATCACAGGTGATCAAAACGATTATTGAAATGGTAGCCTCCCGAGAGAAGACCTAAAGGACGACCAAATGAAAGACATATAGATAGAGACCTGAAATTAGGGGATTATAATCTAAGAGAACTGTGGAGAACAAAAATGGCGAACTCGTAACGCAAATGCCGAAGAAAGTAGTGAAGAAGAAGAAGAAGAAGAAGAAGAAGAAGAAGAAGAAGAAGAAGAAGAAGAAAGAGAAGAAGAAGAAGAGGAAGAAGAATAAGAAGAAGAAGAAGAAGAAGAAGAAGAAGAAGAAAAAGAAGAAGAAGAAGCAGAAGAATAAAGCGATGGTATAGGTATACTGAACACAACTGAGAGTACTGTGAAGAAGATAAAGAAATACTGATATGCTTATTTTGCTTCAATCTCTTTAAAGCTTTTATTCGAATATTTGAATACCATTAAGTAGTCACTTAACCCAGCACTCATCGCTATTAAAATAAATCCATTCTGATATTTAACGAATACAAAAACCATACAGGTGAAGGTAACAAAAAATTGCGTATTAATTTAAGCTACCCACATATATGCATATCCTAATAACCTAAAACTGCTACTGGTGATTCAGCAAGTAGCTGTTACTTCGCATAAACAAGTTATAAGCAGTAAACTGCATACCATCACAGGTAATGCCATTCAATCCCCGCTAATCTCATTTGTAATTAATCAGCTCCCAATGATTATTCAAATCGACTGCATACTTAATGATTTTCATCATAAGCCAGAGTTAATAATGAAATAACAATAATTGCCCGTTCTACGTCTCGTCCTTAGACCTCGACAAATAAAATATAAAATTACACTTAGTCACCTCTGTGTGGCACAATCTCAATGGGAATAGCTCTGGGACACTTACATAAGGGGCTTTTGTGGAACAAAACACAATATAATAATAAAAGGCATTAGCATAGGCGATTCGCACGTCGTCAGCGCAGCGCCTGTTGTCAAGGTCATTCCCAACGGTTGCTTCATTCGTCCCACGCCGATTCATTCTATTCTGACCTCTACTTGACCCCAAAGCTTACATTTGTTTTTACTTTTGTTTTCCGCCGCGAACCTTGCCTAGGCGCTCTCGATTTTAAGTACGCGGTGCGAAAATTCATTGTTAACGCAATACCGCTTTACAAAAAGTGTTTAGCGGTCAATGTTAACCGACTTTTATGAAAAATGCAACCATGTAAGATAGAATTCTTTTCAAAAACAATTTGTATGTAAAGTCTATCAACTAGCGTAGTCAACTTTTTGAAAATTAATTCTAAGTATCAATGGTTGTTACAATGATGTCTGATCATAGATTTATAACGCAGTATATTAAAGCAATGAGTAATTAAAGCGAGCAATTAACAAATCATAAGAAGATCATGACTTGTCTGAGCAGTTGATCTTCTCTTTCCTCAGATCTAGTGGGTTGAAGTCAAAAACTGAGGGCCTTATAATGTTTAGATGTGTATTATCTCCGATGTTATTTAACATTTACTTTGAATTTGTGATGAGACAGGTATTGGACAGCTGGAATGGCGGTAAAACTATTGGCGGAAGCAAAATATCCAATTTAAGATTTGACGATACAACCCTTATTGCCGCTTCACAGGAAGAACTAGTAGCTCTATTAAACATGTTAGAACAATACAGTGCAGCGTATGGTCTTTGCATTAACTACAACAAGACCAAGCTTATGATCGTAGATAGAGAGCACGATAACCATCGAGCAGTAAAGTCAGTAGGCCGTTGTGAAGTAGTTCAAAGTTTTGTGTACCTCGGTTCTTTGATTGACAATTCAGGTAGCTGTGAAAATGAGATTCGACGACGCATTCAACAGACACGTGTGGCCATGACAAAGCTTACTGAAATATGGCGTGACCATAACATCACTAAAGCTACCAAAATGTCGCTGGTTCAGTCTCTTGTGTTCTCCATATTTCTGTATGCCTCGGAAACTTGGACTGTTTAAAAGGCAGACCGAGCTCGCCTAAACGCTTTTGAAATGTGGACGTGGAGGAGAATGCTGAGAGTTCTTTATACCGCCCATCGAACTAACGTTTCCATACTGGATGAGCTCGGTAGTCCAAAGAGACCATCCTTCATTGCGTCGACGAGAATGCTTACATTTTTCGTACATATTCACGGAAGCAATAATATGAAGAAACTTGTAGTTCAGGGTCACGCCTAGAGTGGGCGGTGCCGTGGCCGTTCCCCTATACGCTGGGTGGATACAACGAAACAGTTGCTGGATATGAGTATCAAGAGCGCCACTGAACTGACAGTAAATCGCGAACGATGGCGAGCTACAGTTCTTAAAACTACT
The DNA here is from genome assembly GCA_951848785.1 of Callosobruchus maculatus. NCBI lineage: Eukaryota > Metazoa > Arthropoda > Insecta > Coleoptera > Chrysomelidae > Callosobruchus > Callosobruchus maculatus. The sequence continues at coordinate 29,620 of CATOUR010000421.1, forward strand.
TTACGAGTTCACAACATGTTTGTTAAGACATTGTGACTCTGATGATGATGATGATTATGCTGTTACTTGATGTTTTGACGTGCGGCATACATTCCACAAAAAAGTCTCTAGAATAGGTAGACAGCTGAAAAATAATTGGGGTTTCCTTAGTATTCTAGATACAGAGCGTTGAAGGAAAAAAGTTATACACATTTTTTTACGATTTTGCTAAACCTACTGGCAACATTGTAATGAAGTTTCACACGAATATGTTTTGGAAGCTAGTAGATCCCATGAATTTGTTTTTACATCTGACTCTCTTAGAGGGCGCTAGTTACGCGGTAGTACCGAACATCACTTCTTTGAGTTAAGATTTATCAACTAAAATTTTAAGTGAAGTTATACCCGTTTCACATCTACGACAAATCGATGGTTTTATTTGTGGATTCAGTTTGTGGTCAAATTTGATAAGGGTAAAACTGGAATTTGACGTCAGATTAGTCAATGGATTTCTACTGTTAATGTTTATGAATACCTTAAACTATCTGTTATGACTCAAAAGACACGTTGGGTAAAAATGCACTGTCACTTTAAAAATTATAGTGACCTTTTGGCAACGATAAATCAATCGGTTTTCGCCGTCATTTTTTTGCGAAAGGTGTGCCGAGCGACATTAGTCAACGGACAGACAGACAGACATAGACACCAGCCAGCTAGCAGTGCTAGAACCAGCCCGGCCTTCATTATCATATATTCATGAATTAGCAGAGTAGGAACGCCGAGCCGCATAAAGATCGAATTATCATTGGTATTTAAAATTTATCTCTCGTACTTTATAGGAACCAATCACAATAAGTGGGCTGGAATTAAAGGCATATATTCGCGGTACCGACGTTAAGCACCTATATTTTAACGTGCGTTAAATAAGTTTACATACGACAGACGTATTTATGGCTCTCCTACACGACACGAATGGAAGATTTTAATGCTCGTGTCTTTTTTTCTCGGTTGACTTATGAATTTCACTTAGACAACCTATGAAGTGTTGCAGTGGAGAAATAGGGAATTTATATCTGGTTATGGTTTAGGTTTCCGGGAATCAACAGTTAGCAAATGACAACGTTTATTTTCTAATACTCGTATAATGTATAAATGGCTAGAGTTCGTTTTAGTGAAACCCGAAACAGGCGTTGAGATTGGTATCAATCGACGTGGATTGACGCCCTGAGTCGAACGACATCACTCCTAGACTGAGGAAACGCCCCGGTAAAATTCTATGACACTTTAAAGTTTCAGTACCTAACCTCACTTATGCCAAACAGTCAACTTATTGAGGTCAAATTCGGTTAATTTGGTGGTTAAGTAAGTGTTAATCGATTCTGTTTGATGTCCTGAGTCGAATTAGGCCTCTCCAAGGCTGAGGAAACGCTCCGATGAAAATCTGCGCTACTTTAAAATTTCAAACCTAACCTCAAAGTTACTTCGATATTTCGATGATTTTTCATGTAATATGTGGTCAAACTATATATCGTGCGAAAGAACTAGATGAGTACAACACAACGCCACCAGTCGCAACATCCTAAAATGGAAAACAAAAATGTTATGATACTTTAAATGTTTAATGTTAAAGCTATTGAGAAAATATGCCCGCGGGGGCTGGCCCCTCCAGAAGTGACTGTCTTTGCATATTTTGAATAGTCTAAGCAACACAAGTTTCACAAGTAGGATTCTGACCTGTTCGGTTTTTTCCATAGCATGCGGGGGTAGGGCGCAGAGAAACTGTTTTTATTAATTTCCAATTGAGAATCAAAATAAACGGTTGTACAGTCTAGATTTGGTACAATTTAAGTCAAGATATCAGAATGAGTCGCCAGATACACCTTTTACCTCAACCGATTTGCTTACTTTTAGGATTAGGTAAGCTATTGGAATTTGTGAATTTCAAAGTAGCCTAGACTTTCACCAAAATGTTTTCTCGCCTTGGTAATGGTCTAGTTCGTCTCAGGACTTCATTCCGAGTCGATTAGAATCCATTTTGGCTTCAAGGATTCAACTAGTTTCGTTAAGTTAGGTTAGGTTTGGAACATTTAAAGTGCTGTAGTTTTTCACCGAAGCGTTTCCTCAGTCTGGGAGTGGTATAGTTTGACTCAGGGCGTCAATCCGCGTCGACTGACACCAATCTCAGCGCTCGTTTCGGGTTTCTCTAAAACGAACCCTTAAAAGTAAAAAACAAGGAAGAACTGCATTCCTACGCCACAACTCTCATTCAAGCTTTTATGTGTTAACATTCTTCTTTTAGTACCTTCTCCTCGGCGGATATTGGCGATCATCATTTTGAGTTCTTCTCTTCTTGTGCTAAACGGACGATTGTGTCAACATTCTAGAGAGCATTGTCTGTTTCAATTTAGAGCCAAAAAGTACTTCTTAGGAGCCAACCCTCTCAGGCTGTATAAAGTCTAAATAAGACTTAGTATGGTATATTGCTCACAAATCAAATTAATTTATTTTATTTGGGAAACATCAGCCTCGTGCTACTTTTTTCTTTATGTTTTGTTTTCACAATAATTTCATATTTTGTACAACTTATTAAACCGTTTTTAAGTATCATATCATAAACATTAATGCACGCAAACTGAGCCATAAAATTGTAATATGAAATTTCTTACAATAATATTCTGGAATCAGATTTCTACTGGATGTATTACTATTAAAATAGGTTCCGTTTTGATGGTTTAAATTCATCAACAAACATTTGTTATGGTAGTGGTTACTTATTCGTCTTTCTTTGATTATCCTTTATACATATAAGGAATGTATAAAACGCATATCTAGCAAATCTAATAAATGGCCTAGTTACATTTTATTCTATTTATTCATTATGCTCTATCTACAGGCTTTGAAAGCTATTCTCGAATTCTTCTGAAAGTTGAAGTTTTTTACAAAAAAGCCTTATATTTAATTATTTTCAATCAAATATCTCTAGATAGCCGTACCCCCTGTTATTCTATCGATACTTGCAATTCATAGAAGAGCAATTCAACTAATGGCTTTGATGCGCCACCTCCAGCCACTTTCTCACCAGCGCGCCGGAGGTGGCGCGTTAAGGCCGAGTCGCCAATTAGTCGAATTGCCCTTCTCTGGACGGCATCTAGTATAGATAGGGTAGTATGGGCAGCAGATCTCTGGATATGAGAGTAAAGTATTACATATTATATGAGAGTAAAGTATTACTCTCATATCCAGAGATCTGCTGCCTGGAGTACCAGGCCAGGTCTTATCTGGGCTTCATATAGCGTGAGGATGTTAGACGGTGAGAACTACTTTCTGGCTCCGAATAGGTTCCCAAGCTTTTTACCAGAAGCTGCTGCAATTGACACATTTTATTTTTTGTAATTTGGACTCCTAAGAAATTGAATGAGTGACTCCTTGGCAGAGCCTGATTCATAAAGACCAAGTGCTGGCTTGGGCTCTTCTTATTTGATAGCGTACAATACTGGGTCTTGGAAGCAATAAAGCTTACCATATTCTTGAGCCTCCAAGCGCTAATGGTCTCCAGATCCTTTGAAAGCGTAGCAGCCACTTCCAGTGTCTTCTGTGTTCCAGCTCGATCACAGAAATCGGTCTATTGCTCATGATGCCCGCATGCAAAGTATTGGCATCCGCAAAATTGTGGATTAGGTTTGTAGTGCTGGAGAGCAGATGGTCGCAGAAACAGTGTCGGAAACAATACCGGTCCCTGAGGATCCCTGCATTGATGCTATGAAAATATAGTGCTTTATCTGCCAAACTACTTGTTTTTCTCTTATTCTCTCGCACTATTCACCATTCAGCAAGCTCAATCTAGAATCATTCAATATTGTCCCATAACGCTATCTCAATTGGGCAAACGGCGCGATAACTTAAGGTATCAATCGCGCTGGTCACAAAGGTGGACATAATGGGACCAGCGCCAATCGAAAGCGTATCTAAATATGCGGCCATTGTGAATGGTCAACAATTACGATAAAATAAAACTTAATGTCGTCATTAAACAGTGGTCAGCCAGATATACATACACATTTGATCTTATAAGGATTGAACGGTGTGGAAACCCGAATGCAGAAGTCACTGGCGGATCCAGTAGGTAATCTAAAGGGTTCGCACGACTATAAACAATATGTTCAGCCTCCTCATAGATGTCTATAAGATTCCTAAGGCTTTGTTAAAAAATAAAATAGCGTTCCGTCCTCTTTTTGTAATACCCTTCTAATAAAAACTACATATATACGTATCGACTCTGATATGCAGTAGCATATAGAACCGCGCTCTTCTGGTCAGGCCAAGCGAACGCGCCGTGGCGTTCCACCAAGAAGTTTGCTGCTGTTTCGCAGCGACTTTCTTTGGTTTGCCGTTACCTTCGGGTGCTAGATGGCGCACAGGCAGATCTTTTCTGTCGCCTACTCTCAAAAGCCACATATGTTTGAAATAGACTTGAATTACGTTTCGGTCACCTCTGTGCCCTTGAATTTAAAAAAAAATTACAAAAATTAATAAATTTTGAATGACACTGTTAGCCGACTTCCTGAGCAACTAACGGATTTTTTCTCGAAACGTATCTAACCATACTGAGTCATCGTCAACTTAGAAATGCAATCGTTATTCTTCATTTTTCAGTTCAGTTAACTATCCATAGATTCTTTATTAATACAGTAGAAACCTAATCCTATCCCAGTATTTCGTAGAAAAGGTTCTTCGGATTTTGGGATAAAAAATGCAGAGGTTTTTAACTCAAAAAAGCCGACGTTTCGGTGTTTATTTTACGAAGGCGTAAAATGAACACCGAAACGTCGGCTTTTTTGAGTTAAAAACCTCTGCATTTTTTATCCCAAAATCCGAAGAACCTTTTCTACGAAATAGATTCTGCAATTCGGTTTCTTGTTCGAAAGCTGTCGACACGTCATGATCTTATTGTTAACGCCAAAGAGCTTAGACTAACATACTGTGTAAGGTTCCAGTGACCTTGATGATGAGAATTTGTCACGTGCTCTTCTGGGTTGAGTTTAATTGGTAGGTACTTTTTGTGTTTTGCTTTACAAAATATGTATGCCAGAAACATATCGTATGTCTTGCCTGGCGCAGCTATCACAAGGCTGTTGACAGAGAGCACCCACAAAGCCTTTAAAGCCTCGTGGAATGATACTTCTGGCTGCTTAACATCTAAAGAACTTCTTAACTGCTCTAGTGAGGGTGTAGCTAAATACGCCATCGTCTGCCCATGTCCATGCGCCAAAATTATTAACTGGTAAAAGAATATAATGGTTATCTGGATAAAAGATCAGCCGTAGTTCAAATGCAACCGCTTTTTAACACGCTTTTATTAGCTTTACCTGTATGTTTGTTTGTGAGCTTGTAGCTCTCCTCTGGATTAAGAGGTCGGACCGAACATTGAACGCTCCAACTTTGTCGCGAAAATGATTTTGACGGTATCAAATTCGTCGGACCAGTGGTTATATCCGTTGACTAAAGGCCCAGTCAAACAGAAAACGGTCTAGAACGTGGCGTTCCGGCGTTCTCTAACAATACAATGGAACGCGTAACGCTTTTGCTCAACCCGTCAAACGGGCCTGTTTGGTACAAACAGCGGAATGCGGTAACGCGGCGATAGAGAACGCCGAATCGCCGCGTTCTAGACCGTTCTCTGTTTGACTGGGCCTTAAGAGATGGCACAGGCACCTTAAAGTTTGTTCATATTACACAGAGGCATGGCATCCAACTTTTCATGAGTTGGTATTTTTGTGGAATTTATTCAGGAAAGTTGACAGCTTTGATTAATAATAATAATTATAGGTCTTTATTCGTCATGAAAAAAAGAGTTAAGTACAACAAAAACCAAAAAAACATGCGTCTAAAGAACATCGAATGCGATGTTGAAATGAATTTTGAATTTTTAATCAAAAAGTTAAAAATAAATGTTAAAATAATGTTACAAGTCTTTAGTTTGATTGGGCAGTGAAACACTTGGTACGGATTCAACTATTTATTTACACGAACTATAAACAGTCACTACATTAATTTATATTTGTCCTTCACTTCACTAATTTATGTCACTGTACATTTATTTGGCGTGCGCCACTGGCCAGTCGAACTCTACTCACTCTCCAACTCTGTCTGTCTAGCCGTCCGATGCGCCTACATATCGTACGCGTCTCTGGTTCTCGAAAGCTTCTCTGCTTTCGCGTCGTTTGCGAGTTTCTGGAAGTCTGGGTTCGAGAATTCACGTCTACGACCGGCGGACAGGGCCGGACATTTTGATCATACTTTGTCAAAAACATTCGATACATCTAGAAGCAAGGTACCAGTGTTCTTGTCTTAGGTAAATATCCCGGTTATAGGCTCCAACAGTCTGACTGCCTGCAGCTCAATGCTATGTTCAGGCCGAAATCCGAATTAGACGTCAGGAATCACGTTATGATCCGACGAAAAATTCTCAAGGTGACGGAGAATCACTTTCTTAGTGAGCTTTGAAACAATTGGGACGATAATCCTGCGGAAATATCGAACCCGCTTCCTTTTGGAGGGTCTAATTTTGAGACATTCATTCATTAATTTGTACTAGTCGAAATACAAATATTACCACCTCGAAGGTTACACCTTGTTTATGGTATAGGCTTATAAAGTTGACATTACAATAATAATTTAGTTATAACCTATTGCACTAACGATTCGTTTCTTCTTTCCGGACTTGATAGTGGCCATTGGGTTTTCATTCATTCTTACTATAATTGTTCTGTTGTATAAAAAAACTCCAACAGATTTCAATAGGGTTATTCCTTCAATTAAGCTGATTGTGTGCCTTAAAAAAACTCCAAATTTTGACGTGACGTTTCATGACATTGCCGAATCTATTTAACACACAGTGTTAACATCTCTAGAGGGAGCCTAATATGAATATTGGCCAGCCAACATCTATAGCGCTATTGCCACTCTTCTTCGTCCGCTCAAGGACATGCCAGTTTCTTCAAAATCTGGCAGTTTTCGTAGTTTGAACACATGTTCCTCAAAGTATTTAACTGGGTATTTAACTATACATTAAAATATACTTGCAATGTAACTGACTTGCGTGAAGATAATTTGTATTGATTTAACGAAATCTCAAAAATGGTAAATTTCATAGCGGAATGACGCAATAACTTCTAATATGTCATAAATCTGGCAACCTACAATCGGCGTCCCCTAAAGCTGCCATGTGGCTGTCACTGTAGTTGTGGTTATTGCGTATGTTGAGATTTTTGTTGTTTCGGTGTTAATTTCAGTGACTTTGTGACTATTTGTGGTGTGAATTAAATTATTTATGAACAATATTGTCATAATTGCATGATGGGACGAAATAAAAAGTTTGCTGCAATAGCGACGAATCGGTGAACATCACTTGTCATAGGTTAGTATAGGTTTTGTTTTGGTTTTCACTAGCGTAAAATATGGGGAAACACTTCATGGTAATAATAAATTATCAACAGTTACAATCGAGTTATAATAAAAGTAACTCTCTAAGTATAGCTAAATACTAACTTATTGTATCAGTTTGTGACATCACAGTAATAATTGAATCTATTAATGAACATCCAATTTTAATATAAAGTCGTACGCCACTGGTAATGTCCTCAAGCTGTCAAAATTTCCGTTACATGTTGGCTGGTCAGCAACCTGTGCATTTTGTTGTCTACATTCCCTCTAGAGATGTTAACTCTATGATTTAACATAGATATCCAAAATCGAGGGATGCCGCCACTGTTCCAAAATCCTTATGCGAAAATAACTGACCGTTAGTACGTGTCGATAAAGACGGAGTATCACCCAGAAGAGCAGACGTATGAATAATAGAGCCGGCCGGCGCTGAGGCAGCGGATTATTGGCCATTTCGTTGTATCGTATCGCACTTAAATTAGCATGGACAACTTAAGTTTGCGAATTGCGAGTGTCCGTAGCCAGCATGCAAATGGGGAGTACGACGTGTAGTAAACATGAAAGCGGTAACGTATTGCCAACTGTTGCTCATTTAACAGCCGTACTACGTTGTCAATGGTAGCTCGCCGGGGAGAATGTTACGCATAATTCACTACGCGCTGCGTGTACAGTACAGTCAAACTAGGGGCGGACGGGTAATGCACCACGTTGGGCGCCAGTTTTGTGATCGCTACCTACCAGACCTCTTGACGAAAGTCAGTATATCCGGCCATCTCCTTGAATAAAGTGAACCCCGGGGTTGCTATATACAGCACATCTGCCCAGGAAGTGGCACGCTGTCCCGTCCTCCTCCTAACATCTGGAACAGATGGGATCCCTACCATTCTCATGAGTGACAAATGTCTATTCAGCCAGCAATGGCCAGTGAGAAACCCCACCAGAAGATTGAGCACCTCTCTGCCCATGTGCTGAAGCCATAGCATTCGGCTTTCATCAGGGCCCGATAAGAATTTTTCAGCTTGCCTGCAGTAATATCTGTCTAAAGCCTCGTGGCCACTAGCAAATAAAATTGCTAGAGTTACTCTCACAAGTCACTTGCGTAGCGTATGCACGACGTCATTAGAGAAATATTGTAGCAAAATTACTTGCACTTAATGAACTTGCGACTTGCTGAGAGCTTGTACTGTACACGCTTACTCTCAGGAAATTAGTTTGCAGCAAAAATTTCGAGCCTGTTCCGAAAGTCTTGCAGCAAGTAGTGTTGTAAATCGAGCAAATATGGATAAGTTCAACTGGACGAGAGAAGACACCTGCCTTTTTAATTGAAAATTTTGAATTATATCCTGAATTATGGAATGTACATACTCCAGAATTTAAGGACAGAATCAAAAAGCAGAATGCATTACAAAAATTGGCCGACTCATTTAATACTTCTAGCTACATAGTTTGAGAAGGCAAATTAACCAAGAGTGGAGAAAATTTGAAAAAAGAAAAGTGGATAAGGGACTAGTGAAATATATAAGAGTACTTGGGAGTTCTTTGACTCATTAAAGTTTATAACTGACTCAAATATACAGAATACTACGGAAGATAATCTGGTAAGTTGAAAGTCGATTTTTAGAAAAGAGTAATGTTATGTTGTGTTTCTAGCAGTAACTGTAGCAATGATCGGAGAGTAATTAATTAGGCTAGATCCGGTTCATCACTATTCTTTATTGACTCTCGTTCTTCAACAACAACTCTCCGTAGGCAGGCAACCCGTCATACATGCACATCCGCAAAAACTGTTTAAGCTCCATCGGATCTTCATTTCTCAATTCAGTAAGCAACTTTTCGTGTATCCCTAGAGTAGTTCTACGTTGAATCCACTTTCTCACCCATCATTTTCTACGCCTTTTACTATCTTTCTCTTGTTTTCTTTTTTTTTTTTTAATTAAATATACCACAACTACCGCTGCAGCTGCCTATTTTGCGTACGACATCTTATCATCTATAGTGTACACGAAATCAGAACAATCAAGCCCAAGTGAACTTGCGAGAGCAACTTCCTAGATTAAATTTGCGAACAATTAAAAGATAGTGTAGACAGACAAGCAAGTACTTGCCGCAAAAACTATCGCAAGTTACTTGCAAGTGGAAACGAGCCTTAACTAGGCTCTCGCCATTTCCTTGTAGGCCCAGTTGTCCAGGGCTACACCGACCTCCTTATTCTTAGTGTGTCATGCATATTCCATCGTAAGCGTCCATCCTTTTTCTCATCAGATGGTCCTATTAATTGCAGTCCTCCTGTAATTCTTGGAAGTTGCTTCTTCACGATTGCTTCTTACTTCCAATTCCTTTTCTCCCTCCTTCGATATTTCCTTGAAGAATGAGATGCAGGAGGTTATAGCGTTCTCCACGCATTATATCCTAAGCTATTTTTATGTTCCTTAACAGTATCTTGGCGCCTGCTAATACCAAGCACTGGTTCTGATCCGATCCACGGGCTGTCGACCCCTATCCTATCTAGATAGTCCGCTCCCACAGCAGAATCACCTTCATGTGGCCTGCTAGATTCTGAAGAGCGACAGAGCATGCTTGAGCTAAAGCTGATCTAGCTCTCGGAACTGCCACCACTGTCAGAGCTGTCTGGCTTTCAAATGTTGGGCGCAAAGAACGGAAATGGCCACTAGCCAAAATTTTTCAACAAACCTAAGTTTGGACGTTTTGAAGTCCGAAGTTGAATCCAATATCGCACATGGGGTGGACTTCTGTAGTAACTTCACAGCACTGTCGGGTGTCACGTGTTTTTCTCCAGTTACCATTGGACAAAACGTTTTGATAAAATTTCCAGATGTAGACAAAAGGCGATCTGCACCAAGAAACGTAATGATCGTCTAGTAGGCGTACGCCCCAATCGCCCCCCCCCCTAGACACTAAAGGAAAAACTGAAGCATATTATATTTATGTAAATACCAAAGGTTAAAAGCTTTCAACAACAACAAAATAATAATGTTTGGAATTTTTGTTTCTTCTAAATTTGTATTATTTACAAGTGGGCTTGGCAAGAAGGCAACCGAGAAGTCAGAGGCAAATAGGCGAAACTCGGGGGTGATTCGATTTCTGGGTTTGCCCCCCCCCCCCTAGAAGAAATCCTAAATCCGCCCCTGTGACCGTTGTTATGGAACGGAAAGAAAAAAGCGATCTCTATCCGTCGGGAATATCCTCAGGAGGCCTTGAAAAATTGTACGCAATGAATTAACTCACGTTGAGAATTGTGGCTGCTGTAGAATTTCAATCGTATCAAGGTTTTCTGGAATGCGGGTGTAGAAATAATTGCGAAAACAAAAGGTGTAATTGTTTTGAGTAAAGCGTAAAATGTAACTCAAAGTGTCATCCATCGTCAAATTACAGCAGCGAATAAATATCCTTATGTTGTTTATTAATGGGTCACAGGGCTGTGGGAAAAAAACAAATCTCCTAATTGGAGAACCTCCGGAAATGGGCAGGCATACGTAGCGCCAAAAAGTTGTGTGAGTGATATCGTCAGGAGAATGTGTCGTGTCACAATACGAAGACGAATGGGGCAATGACAGCTGGATAAATCAAGACTATGACCTTTTGTTTCCACATAAACCAGTGTGACTGTTCTATTACCTACAGGCGCTTGGCGATTGGACATGTATTTTTTGCCTCGGCAGACATGTGTATTTATGCCATATAAGATGAGCAGTCATCATAAATAGAAGAGTGTGCTCTAGGATATAAGTACTAATCTCGAAGCGGTACGCTTGTCTCGGACTTTGCATACAAGTACTTACATAATATGATGGACTCACTTTGCTGACTGGGCGGGGAATAAATCTAAAGCAGCTGCTGCATTTCTTCTGGTTATTTTATTATTTACATGCAGAATAATATTTCACAATAAGACTGCATTGAAAAGTAGTTTGATCCAGCATTTTACCTTTATTAACTCCACACTATTTATTGTTTGAAAACTAGTTCAGGATTTTGTACATAAAGATCGAGTTTGTCAACAGGATAGGTTAATATTTTACGATGCACAAAACAGGTGACAAAATGTCAGCAACCGAGATAGTGATTTTTTTGTATGTTATGGCTTCTATAATATTTGTTATTATTGCCTTTGCCTGTTTACCTATTCCATGGCTAATGCTAGTGCCTTTTTAATCTTGGATGTTCTATTTCTCACTTAATCTTTGGTACAATTTACGTATTTTAAACGCTTTGCTGTATGATTCAAGCCAATTGATGTTGTTCAAAAAATTAAACTAACTCTTATTCAAAAAATAGTATACTCTAAGGCAGTCTTTAGAGGATAACACTATAGGGTAGCCAATATATTAGTATGTGTTTTTTCTCCTAATTATTTTGTTATTGCAGTTGAAAAGCGTATGGCCTTTTAACGATCTACATTCAAAATCTTCTCCATCTATCCATAATAAAATGACGATTTGATGATACAGTATGAACAAAACTATCTGTTTATTCTCTTAAATATTTTCAAGATGTATTAGACAAAGCTAATTGAAAGTTTGAAATTACGTATGAAAAATAAAGAGAGCTCTGATTTCTGGCACTTACAGAGATAAACATCAGTATAACAGTATTTTTGTACGAAATTTCAAACGTTCAATATGATTAAGCTGAAATAATTTATTTCATTTTATAGTTCAGTTCTCTATTGGGTGCTATCTACGTATACAGGGTTTAATGTAATTCGACGTATTCCTGTCAGGGCAGGGTAGTAGAGATAAAATGCAACAAAATAAGCTTAATATATGTGTCGACAAAAATCAATACTTTTTGAAACTTTTCAATTTCAAAGGAATTCTGATAATTACCCAAAATCTGTCATTTTTGTCTAAAGAATGAAAAAGCTACATTAAAAATCAGTGACATGTTCATTAAATTTCACATCAATATTCTCACACTAATTGTGTACCATCATAAATCGGTGAAAAGGTACGATACTTAAAAACACAGATATTAATTAGAAAAAATTAAATAATTCTCATTTTCGTTTTCGTTTCAAGAGAACCATATCAAGCTCAAAATATTGCAAAGACACTGCGCATACAAACCACTGGAAAAACTCGCCCATAATCTCAGCATCTCAAAAATGTATAAATGTATAAATTTATTTTATTTTATTTTTATTTTATTTATTTGATAAAAGGTGTCCCTTTGAACTATTATACGAATATTTTGTCCTTTGATGCTTTTGCAAAAACGATTCCAAAGATACAGGATGAAAAACAACCCTAGATTATTTCACTGAGGTCACTAGTTTACGCTACTGCATTGGAAAATTTAGACGACTTGCCAAGCGAACAACTGTTGGATGTAACTCCAATCCAAACGGACCTGGTGTGTTCGAAAGAGTTTGGCAATCAGTGATGAGAACATTGCCTGCTCATCTTGAACATTTATTGTAGCTGTACCAATTTTTTTCATCTTATATCTTTGGAATGGAGCGGTTTTTCATAAGTCAACAGAATATTTTTAAAATAGTTGAAAGGATTTTGGACTGTGAGGCACTCGGAGCGAGGAGAAGGGCTCTGTTTGGGGTGAGGCAACCAGATGACGAAACTGACTATAGTACTGTAAAAAAGCTCCTGGACCTGACCAAGGGCACATGAATTGGCTTATTTGATTAGTAATAAGTACGGAATACATAAAAAGCTTCCGTTGGGTATCAACACGTTTTATAGCTGTTAATTAGAAAAACGTAAAGAAAGATATATATTAGTGTTTTTGACACACCCTGTATACAATTTTCACTCCTGACACTCCTGAACAGTTCGCTATAATGTTACAAATCATGAAGTGTAGTCATCAATTATTATGCCTTATAGAAATTTCGTGCATATAAACACTTTGTTGCCCAACAGTGCACTTTTTTGATCGTCCACTAGAGCAGTTTTCTCCTAATTTTCCTTCAACAAAGGATCGACTAAAATATATTAGAATACGTCCACGAAACAATGTTGTTCGCGCCGAAAAAAAGTGCATGAATGCTGCCGGTGTCTGCGATCTAGGTTAGTTGGATAATAAAATTTTAATTCGAGGAGTAATAAGGTTTTCGTTTTGGTGTTCAGTGTTGAATAGATAAGAAGCGGTTTATGAAGAGAAAGTGTAGCTACTTGCATTTACATGTGCATAGCCATTCGCCAGCTCCGGCTAGCTTTGGCTATGGAGCTGCTACTATAGAATTAGTCGTTCTTTTCTATATGCCAATAGGTGGAAGAAGAATAGCCGTTACAGTTATACTTCAAAAATATTTTTCTGTATCTGAGTCGTATGGACCACAGCATAGTAGACAATCAGCACAATATCTGAGGTCGGCAGCAATTACACGCGCATCCCCCCTTTTGAATGATTATTTGTAGGGATGCTAATGATACTTCGATACTTGAAATGTATCGATATTTCTGCACTAATATCGAGTATTTTTATCGTAGATACTTTTTGAGCGATTCCAAGCTGGTATCGCTACTTTTGTAGCGGTATCGGTATCAAAAATGATTATATAATTATTGAAGGGTGTAATCAATTGCACAAAATTCTTTTTACGAACCAAACGCGCCTACTTGGCTAAAAAATAACGAATTGGTACCGGTATCGAAATTTTCATTTTCGAATTTCTACCCAGACTTCACACCCGTAAAATCATCCCAAGGTCAAATTCTGTGGTGGTCACCAACGACTAATATCGTCGATAAAAGTATGGGCAAAATGCAGTCACCGACAAAAATCGTATTTTTTAACGCTGGCACCGTCTGGACATGGGCTTTTTTGAGTGTATAGGAAAAGAATAGGACGAGCATACCCTGTTTCTGTGCGACAAAAGGGGGCCATACAGACAGGAGGCAAGTCAAAAATTAGAGTATGACTATGGTTCCCCTGATGTTGTCCAGCGTAGAGGCATAGATCGTCATACATGCGATGGTCAACAATATACTCTTTGCGAAGGAGAAAGAAGAAGGATTACAAGGGTAAATAAAGATCAGAAGACGTTCCTGAATGGTACAATCATTACCTCATCTCACACTGCGAAGAATATCAATCACGATGATGCCCGGTGAAGATGGAGATAGAGCAGAGGTAAAAAAGAGAAAACGGATTTTAGCAGGTCGGGCCGTGGTGGCATGTCGGATGGACGCGTTTGCTTTCACATACCTTTGGGTGTGCCAGTGCTTCTGTCCTTGCGATTAAGCCGATTTCCTAAACCCTGTATAATAAACAAAGTATCGGGACCAACAGGTAAACTGTCCAACCTAATGAAGGGCTCTAGATACTAGAATGGGTACTATAGAAGATAGCAGTTAAAATAGCCTTGAGGTTGCAATACCAACGAGGATACCGAAGACTTCTATGGAAAAACGGTAAGTTAGCGTAGTCACAAAATCGTTGCTTTGCTAAAATAAGCTGCTGGGAATGTCAGCTGGCTCCTGGGCTATAAAAAACGATTCGCATTGCTTGTGCAAGGACCTTTGTTTGGACGAATCACCGAAATCAGGAGAAACGGCCAAAAGTGGGTTCGTGTGACAGGAAACATTAGGCAGTCCGGTGAAAAAATAATTGAATACTCGTCGTTTCCTGTCGGTGACTGGTTAACAGTCGGTTACTCGCTTAATTTCCGTCCGTAGGTCCGTAAGTCGCTCCGTGCCGAGCTCGACAAATTATTTTCCTTGAATAAACAGATAGCGCGGAGGCAATTAAACGTCTGTTCTCATACCTCATCAGATATACCCTAATTATAATAACATTTAGTGTCTGCCAACGTAAAATAAAAAATGTTCCACAATGCCCATGAGAACGGATTCCTGGGAGAGGCCTCTACGAGGTAGAGCGCATATCTTCTTCATCCGGATGGTGTGCTTGCCAAAACTCATCGTTAGAAACGCATATTTATGTTGAATGAATGAATGATAAACTATTCACTGGAGTTTTCATGACTTCCGTATCTATTATCCAAAACATGTACAAACATTTTAACAAAAAATTGATTTTAAACAAAAGACATTGATGCACAGCTTGTCGCAGTATACCTTACCAGAAAACAGAAACACTCTAAAATTATCCAAAACATGAGGTTTCATCTTAATAGGAAGCCAAATACAGATTTTCGATTTTTTAGGCAAATTTGAAAATCTGAGAGGTCTGACATTTTTTATTTTCGTCAGACGACACTGAAACTTAAAACTGAGATAGGATTTGTAATCACCATGCTCAAATTATCAAAAATACGAGGTTTCATCTTAACAGAGAGCTAAATGAAAATTTTGGGTTTTTTAGGCAAACCGAAAGATCTGAAAGATCTGATATTTCCGATTTTTATCAGACGATACTGAAAGTCTAAACTGCAACCGGATTTATAGTCAGCACCCTCAAATTATCCTGAGCACGAAGATTCATCTCATTAGAAAGTCAAATAAAGATTTTCGGTTTTTTAAGGTACCTAAACTAAAGATCTGAAAAATCTGAAATTTTTCATTCTTATCAAACGATACTAAAACTCAGAACGGCGACCGGATTTATAATCAGCACCCTCAAAACATTCAAAGCACGAGGTTTCATCTCAATAGAAAGCCAAATGAAGATTTTCGGTTTCTTGGGTAATCCTGAAGATTTGAAATTTTTAATTTTCGTGAAACGACACTGAAACTTCAAACTGAGAACAAATTTGTAATGAGCATTCTCAAATTATCCAAAATACGAGATTTCATCTTAATAGAAAGCTAGATAAAGATTTTCGTTTTTTTAGGTACCTAAACCCTAAAACTCAAAACTACGACAGGATTTATAATCAGCACCCTGAAATTATCCAAAGCTCTGAATTCCGTCTCAATAGAAAGCTTAATAAACGTGTTCGATTTTTTTGGTAATCAACATCCTCAAATTATCCAAAACATGAGGTTTCTTCTTAATAAAAAGCCAGGTGAAGATTTCCTTATTTAGGCAAACCTGAAGATCTGAAAAATCTGAAATTTCTTATTTTCGTTAAAAAAACTTGCGAACATAAAAAAATTATGTACCTTTAAGTATTTCCGATCAATCGTTAAGTTTTTATTGTAGCCTGAATTTCCGAAGCTCACAATTATAGATATTATGCTTATTTTAAATTTAACAACCCGCACAAAATAGCTATATGTGTTGTGACATAAACACCATGAATTGTGGAATAGGTGAAAAAAATTATTTCAAAAACATCTATATATTTTAGTTTCCAATTTTAAACGTATTAGTTAAAAATGTTGGCCAGCTGAATATTGTCAAGTAACTATATAATTTATTTCTATTAGCTTTTTATAATTATACCTACAATAAACAATGTTATTAACACCTTATTTTCTTTTACAGGTAAGTTTGAGAAGAATTTGTATTAGTCCAGAGTAGCATGAGATGAGAGTAAGTAATAGAAACTTCACCATACTAAAATTTCGATATACGATTAATTTTAATATTCGCATAAGGTTAGGAGAAAAAAAAGCAGAAAATTGAGCAGCAAGGAGTATTATCATATTTATAGTTATGTTACTGATAAGAAGAACAAACTATGACTTGGTGGAAACAGCAGCAGTTTTGGACGGTCTACTGAATATGACAGACCAAATAAAACAAAAGGGTCATTGCACCCAGTCCTCAATCCTACCTTGCTCAATCTCAGAAGGCACCTTTTCACAACCAATCTTGGTCAATTTGAGCCCTAATTCAATTTGCAGAGTAGGACAGGCGTACGTAACAACAAATATTCCCGTAAACAAAACAGACGGCAGTAAGGAACCCGATTTGTGGCGATCCTTGTAAATTAGAAGTTCAAGCGGTTCGTCTGTGAAAGATCGACACCATATGACCCCTTTGTTATGTTTATCCTTCGGTGTTGACGGTCATTGGTTTTTTACTGAAGGTCTTTTGAACAAGCATTTCACCTAGATGTAGATAGTCTGTATCAGACCAGGTTTGATCCATAGGGGTCATAAAAAGACTTCTAAACCTTTGACTGACGAGCTCCAACAAATAGGGTACTTGCAGTGGCTGTAATTTTGGATTAAGGGTATATTTAGAGGAAAGAAAAACGTATTCAAAGGCTGTCTATAACAAAACTTCCACTCTTGATGCTGTTCAGATGAAGAAATGTCTAATTATAATTTACGTCTTTTTCAAATTTTTCCACGTGACTGAAAACGGGTGCTGACGTTACAAGATAGTACAATAATAGACATTATTGAACCCATCTCTAAGTGTAAGTGACAAGCCCAA
The DNA here is from genome assembly GCA_951848785.1 of Callosobruchus maculatus. NCBI lineage: Eukaryota > Metazoa > Arthropoda > Insecta > Coleoptera > Chrysomelidae > Callosobruchus > Callosobruchus maculatus. The sequence goes on from CATOUR010000421.1 coordinate 47,311, forward strand.
AAAGCACAAAAGAACATGTTGTTCTATGGCTCAGAAACACACGGTAGGTTTTGTTTACGTCAACCTTGTGTCAATCTTTCATTTTCATTTGTGATGTGACATGTCGTCAAGTGTCGTAACCAAAATTATCGACCAAAAAGTCTTTATGATACTTCAAATCCCATCACTATAATGTCTTGTGACGTCAGAGGTTATTTTCGCGCCATTTTCACCAGTTCAAGTTTAACGTCTCACAAGCAACTTAAAAAATGAAAAACTTCTATTATATGATGTTTGATAGGTTATAATGAATGCTTTAAAGCAATATTTTTTTGGGTCTCTATTGACAGAATGTATTTCAACGTCCAGGAATCAATCTACGCTATTCAGCTAAACCTTCAGCTCCAAGATTTTGCGACGTCACATTTCCGCGAGTTATTTTGGATCCACCCCCGTAGATGGTTTGTCGCGTCCATGAGAACCAAAAGCGGGAGTATTTTATCGGCTTTTTGCCGAGCGACGGTCATGATTTACGCTGGTGCGGTGGTTTTTCCTCCGTTCAGTAAGGCAGTGTAATAGTACGCACACCGCACACCGGCGCTGGCATGGTAGTTCGTCCCACGGACCGCAGAACAATGGGCCCGTTTTCCCATCATTACACTTCGGACCTCCGCGGCACATCCGCCAGCTAACCTGCCACTCTCGGTTTCAATGTCGCTCCTCGGCTTCAGAAGAAGACGAATAATTATTCGTATTATATTTATTATATATATATTTTACTCCAAAGGTACGGGAGCTCCTTATTACGGCCCTGCCAGATATATTTCTCCTGATTGGTTCCAGGAGAGGCTGTAATAACCTGTACCGACGGCCATAGGACACTAGCGCGCCGCGGTCAGATTGGTCCTAATCCCACCGGTCAGAAGCGCACAAAATATTTCGATCATCAGATGGGCCATAGGACACTAGCGCGCCGCAGTCAGATTTATCCTAATCCCACTGATTACAAGCCCCCAAAATATTTCGGATAATAGGCAGGTATGTGGACACCAGCGCGCGGGGCGGCGAGGTAAACTTATGTCTTATAATTTTAACCGATTTTAATTCATTCGTCATTTTTTGCGATCTTGCTAATAGTTACTGAAGAATTTGTAGAATTCCAATCAGAGGTATTGTTACTTTTGACTTGACAGAAATGAATTACTTTTTTATATTTTTAAATGCGAAATTTTGTTCTGAACATAATAAGTTAATCTGATCACTATGTATAATAGATGCAAATAAAGAAGCTGGTATTGTCTGCAGACCAAAATGTCTTTATTATCCCCAAAAAATTTTAATTAATCAGAACGTATTCTAATTTGTCACAAATTTGATCGACTTCTTGACGACGTAAAAAAAAAAGTTCGAGAAATTTACCTTCCCAGCTTGTTTTGTGGGAGCATCATGGTTGTGCTCATTATTTCTTTTAAGAACAATCTCTTCCGATTAATCCATCAGCAAAGATGCTATGCATCCTCTTCTAGAGCATCTGTAGGCTACACCACGGGTGGTTTCTTTATCTCTTCCGAACGTATACTCTTCAAGGACTATTAATTTCTTCCCTTTCACACTTAACATAGTCTCCGTGATGAAAAAGTAGAACACAAACAATACTCACAAACAGCAACTAAGGATTGCAAACCACTGAAATATTTTCATTAAGGGTAGTTTTATATATCTACAGAAGCCGAATAGTCATTTATATAATCTAAGAAGTAACTGTAAGCTACCGCAAGTCGTAAAAAGAAGATGAAAGTTCGCAAGAGTAAAAGAGATGTGATCATTAGGAATAACCAAGCTTAATTTTCTTTCGGCGCGCAAGTGACCGGTGCCGATGAAGGCACCCTTTTTGTAAACACGTAAAAATCAAACCGCGCGCGCTCGTGACCGATCATCGTACCGACAGCAGACAAGAACCTCTAACCCTTAAAAGATCTCGCGTCACATCAGGGCTACCAATGAAATGCCACCAACCATGACCTCATGCTTCATACACAAGAAACAATATTGTCCTGGGGTGGATGTAGCGTGTTTTAGCTCTCACTGAAAAGAGCTTATGCAGAGCCTCTGTCTGTCCGTATACAGAAGATAGCCAAAACTGCAGGTGCTAGAGGAAAACTAAATACAGATTCGGAATCAGCATGAAAAAACTAGGGTGGGATTCCGTTTTAAAAACGACATCGAGTTTGATCTCAACAGCGATAGTAGCGATTCCGTTTGCCACAATTCGACAATAAACTCGATATCTGTACTCGACAGCTGCAGAGCAGTGGATTCGATGCTTAGATTCTCAAGAATGAGGTAATACATCTGTTTACACAGACATTGAAATTTTATAGTGAACTCTGTACTTCAGTTTTTTCAAACTTAAGGAAAATTGTGAGTATGTTAGTGGCTGCAGTAACTAGAAAATAAACTTTTATTTCACTATGGATGTTTGACTCATTCCAGCTGTATATTCTTGTCCATCGTTGGTATGAACCTGTGGCGTAGAAACTAAGACAGCAAAGAACTTAGTCTCCGGAGTAGTGCCCTTTCTTGAAAATCTCTCCTGAACCAAAGGTCGAATTTCCTCAATCATATGCCTACAGGACCTTTTGTTTATGTTATTATATAATTGCGATAAGTATGCATGTATGTACTCTTTATTTAATCGAAAGGTATTGTCGGGAATCTCGAAAGGATTGCTTTTTGCTCTAATTTCCATTCTTCTCCGAATATTAATCAAGTGTTGCTGTTCTCTCGGTTGCTGTAATAGATGCTCTCTCACAATTGGCGACATTATTATGTCTATGATTATTATTATTTCAAAGATGGAAACAAAAAAATAATGAGGCTAATGACCAGAGCAGTCGAAGCCGACGACACAAGTGAAAAAAAAAAGGAAAAATAATTTTTCTGGGAATATTTGAGGATAGGAGCAAAAAACAACGATTATGTCATAGGTAGTTCATATGTGTCAATTCAACTATCAAATTTACGAAGATTTCCGAGGCCAAAACAGATCGAGTAACAGAATCTGGATGTATAATTCTATCGAGTTGATCATCTATCGAGATCGAGTTTCTCGATTCAGAACGGAATCCCACCCCTAGTCCTGGAAAAATCCGAATACCGCTTCCGGTTTGAAAAAAAACTTTGAATTTTTATAGAACAAATCCCACAGTGGTAGCGCCGTTTGAATTTACTCAAATAAATTCTTTCCTATTTTTTTGTTTTACAAAAAACAATAATCTGTTTAATATTGAAACTATACCTTATCAATAATACCGTCGCGAAATTATAAAATACTAACGTGACTAGTACTTACATATGTTCCAGGGTTTTAACTTATATTTTTTGTGGCAGAAGTATAAATTGAAAATAAGAGTGATAATCATAAGTATAATATTAGGAAGAAAGATGACCTAGTTATTAATAAAATGTATCATTCGTTTTACAATAAATTACCTCCTCATATAGATTGTTAGCTCTTTAAATTACTTCCACTACAAATTGAGAAAGCGACATCTGTTAACCATTTCAAAAACAAGGTAATGAAATTTTAATGAATGAATGTTTTGCCAGTATCGTAAACACGTTGTTTTTCTTCATATCATGTATAAATTATATGATGATGATATTACTGCTTTTGACGCATTCCATGTTATCTTGTGATGATTCTCTGAATAAATATTATTGTTCCAAAGGTATATTTCGAACTTCTATTGTCTATACGATTTTCTCATCTATTCGACGTGTCGTTTTTTCGTGGCTTGTTCTAACCAATCCCCGTGGTGTTTTGGTTCAGTTCCACGTTTTGAGTGCAAGTTTGTTCTATCCAATTGTCCTTTTTCTATATTTCTTATGATAGGCTGAGATTTTGGTCTAATTTCCACACTAGGCTTGCTATAAGAAACATTCTTGCTGCTGGCGATATAAGCTGCTTCTCTGAATTTTTGGCGATACTAGAGAAGTTCTTTGTCAATAAGAGTGGTACGTTTTGAAAATCGTGTTTAAATTTTATATTCTTGCTAATTCTTGTGACTGTATCTAATAGTCTTTTCACGTAAGGTATACTGTGTTCCTCAAAACCTGAATTTCTGCTGGTACCATTCCTTCTACTGTTGCTTCCACTAGCTTCTTGGGATGTGCGTTCTTAGACAGGTCTTCTTTAATATGATAATTCTTCCAGCCCATATTGTATATTTCAAATGTTCTTGGCTCGAGCTACTAAGATCCAGATAACTCCTATCTGCGATAATATTGGATGGTTTGAGGCATAATGCTGGGATTGTCCGGTGTGCGTTAATTTTATGTACACTTTGGTTTCTATTTGAGTATTTCTTGTCACTATCAAGACAATTAAAGAGTAGCAATTTTATTCATTCATCCGAAACCAATCACAGACGACGTCGTTTCGCTTTTATTGAAGCTCGTCAGTGTGATTTTTAAAGTACTGCTTCCCAATATCTATATGTTGCTACTACTATACTAGTACGAGTTTTGCCAGCTAGGCACTAACAGGCAATTTCATTTATTCGTCTGAGACCTAAATCACACTGGGGGCCGGTTTCTCAATGTCCAGTTAAAGTGTCAGATAGGTATCTGCCAGATAACGTTTCTATGGATACAACTGTCAGATAAGATTTACGTGACTTCGTAAGTTTAGCCTTCAATTGTTTAAACAATTTATCTAACAGTTGCTGTTATCTTATCCGTGTGGGGGCGCGTTAGAATATCTTCCATCGTATATGCTGCGTGTCGTAAAAGGCGACTAAAAGGAACACCGAAGTACTGTCGGTATAAGCAGTAACCTCTTCTCAACCAACAGCTCCGGGTGGACGAGTTGAGAAGAGTCAGGACACCTTCTTGTCCTTGGGGTGAGAAATTGCCCCTAAAGGCGGATGAACCAGTAGATACCATCTGGTCAACGGCATGAGGATGCAGAAAGCAAATGGGAAACTACTGCATTAAAGATCTTAAAGATATCCCAAGACAAATTCGTAAAATGTGTAAATGCATTTCACGAGTTCACAACATGTCTGTTAAGACATTGTGACTATGATGATGATGCTGTTATCTTGCAGATAAATATTTAACTGGACATTGAGAAACCGGTCCTGACGAGCTTAAATAAAAGCGAAACGACGTCGTCTGTGATTGGTTTCGGATGAATGAATGAAATTGCTACTCTTTAATTGAGTTAGGTTCCACAAAAAAAAGATCTGTTTGTTGTCATATCCTCAGGTTCTTATACCTGATGCTTCTAAACGGGTCACATAAACAGTGCTCGGTTCCTCAGATTAAACGCTCAGGTACTGGCTTTGGTAGATAGATGGCGAACCAATACAGTACTGCTTTCCAATATCTATATAATAATAATAATAATAAACCGTCTTTTATTCAATGAAAAAATGTAGGCTATACAATTTGTATCAAATTGAAGGCAAAGTCTAGCTCCTGGCTATTTTACTTAACCTTCAATGGGACTAAGCCCGATAAAAAAAACAATGAACTTCAAGTAAAAAGAATACCAAGAATATCACCTATTGACACTGATATCTTAAATTACATAACTATATACAAAAATTACTTGATAAAGAAGAAGAACATGGTATGGAGGAACATAGGGCAGAAAACATTGAAATTGTTGAGCTATCTGTTAATGAACAAAAAGTACAGCTATAACAACTTAAAACTAGTACCTAATATTGTTGTCATTTTATATCTTTCCGGCAAAATACATATTATAAACTATAACTGCCTAGCAAGCAAATACATCTTGAGTTTGTATTTGAATTTATTTATATTATAAGCCCTAAATTCAGCCGGATGCGAGTTGTATAAACGAATAGCGTTAAAAATAAATGATCTTTAAAAAATAGCTGTTCTGTATTGAGGCATGGTCAGGGTAAATTTGAAACGAACATTTCTGGAGTGAATTTTGAATCGAGGAATGAGCTTCTGTGTAAGAGTTGACTTATCTACGTCGTTCAAAAGCTTGTGTATATATGCGCCCAGATGTAGAAGCCTGCGATTGTCCATGGTCAACCATTTACACTCATTAATCTTATGGGAAATGTGTTCTGATCTTTTTACGCCATAGATCAACCTGCAGCAACTATTTTGAACTTTTTGTACTCTGAACTTATCTAATTTTGTGAGGCAATTTCCATAAATGAAATCACAATAGTTAAAATGACTAAGCACTAGCGAGTCACACAATGAACGTTTAGTTTTAAAATCAAGAATTTTCCTGTTGGCATGAATTAACTTTAATGAGGCAAATGCTTTACTTATTAAACTTTTTACATGCAAAAAGAAACGCATGGTGGAGTCAAATATCAGTCCCAAATTTCGAGCATCATCGCAAACTTGGATAACTGTGGTGTCTAAGCTTAACGTTAAATGCTCCTTTAAAATGTTTATATTTTTGCTACTACTATCAAGACATATAAAAAAGATAGGCTGGTGTTGTCCTCTTCTTCTGTTGTGAATTTTATGGATGGTATCATGTTGTTTAGATGAGAAAATAACATTTCCAGTAGTTTTCCAGCAACTTTACCAAACATTCCCCCAGCAGCGAAGATAGTTTTGATCCAAACAATAGTGCCCGATTCTTGTTTTGCAACAGTATTGTATCAAATATGCGACATATTGGCCGCAAAAGAACTAGACCTGCAGAAAAAGACAATCTTTCACAATAATTACTGAGCGGTCAGCACGAGACTAATTGAAATAATAACAGTGGTGGAGTTTCATCGGTAGATCCGCCGCGTCATCTCTTCGGCTACGCGTCAAAGAACAAACAAAAACAGCGCAGCGCGGGTCGGTTTCGCGTTAGTCCGCGGACCGTCATCATCCACTCCACTCCGGTATCGCCATTCGCTTCCTACATTCCAACATGACCGTGGCAAAAAGTCCGGGCGAAATGCCGGCGATACGATTTTTATCTGTCTTAGCGATACCTTACTATACAGAGAGTCCTGAAAAGCAGTGCCAATGGGAAGGCTTCGCTCCAGGGAATCAAACTGGACACCACGTTTTTATTTCGCTACATACAGGGCGAGTTTTTAGTACTGGCTCGGTCGATAACTCCACTACTGTAGAAGATAGCGAAAAAAGTTGTATATAAAAGATGTAGCCACGGATATGCTCCTTGCTCAGAAAATATTTAGATTTATACAGGGTGATCCATAACTACGTGGTGATGCAAACATGCATTTTTTTAAATGAGATACCCTATATGTTATTCCATATTCAAATTCTACTAATGATTTCCGTTATTTCAATATAGGGTATTGTTACATTATACAGTGTATTTTAAAAGTTATGAGCATTTCTATATGCAAATCACGGTCAAATGAACGCACTGTATATCAAAAAGTAATGAATGAAAAGTTGTTTTTTTTACATGAGAGGATGAAAAGTATCCTCTAGTTTTAAAATCCGCTATAAAAAAAACCGGTGACGCATATTTGTATACAGAGTGATGTAGAATGCAAAATCTAGATTCTCTCTCTTTTTTTAAATGTAACCCCCAATACTTTATTATACCAAAGAATTGCTTTTAATATGCTCTTTCATCTTTGTATAGCACTTGTTATGGCTGCATTCATTAGTTTCTGAGATATTTCGATTTATCTACAAATTTTAAATATACCTTCTATTTATTTACTAAAATTCATTTATTTTGAGAAAATACTATCAAATTTTGTTTTTGCTTAACAAACAACTGAAACATAAGGCCATAATAATACTTAATCAAGTCAAAACACGGAATTTTATAGACGTCATGCATAATTATCAAGCAGATGTATCAGGTAGGCTATGAAATATCAAACGACACAGTCCAAATAAAACGATTCTTCAATCTTTCAAACGCATTAGTTTTAGACTTCCTCCGTTCTGGATATTGCTGTTCATAATTGATATATTCTAGAGGCAATTAGTCAAAGAGTCTCCTAAATACCCTCAAAGGAAAAATTAATTTTTAATGCCGGTTTTCCACACAGTACAGAATTATTGAGCAGGTTATGAAAACTGTCAATTTTTCAAGGCACACCTGATAAATCTGCTTGATAATTATGCATGACGCCTACAAAATTGTTTTCTCAGCATACTTGACTTTATTATCTCGATGATTTAGGGTTTTGACTTCATCAAATAGTATCATGACCTTATAATTTAGTTGTTCGTTAAATAAAAAACGAATTAGATATTATCGGCGCCAACCCGCCAACATGGGCGAGGTTGTTTCGTTGTTAGCCGTGTTGTGTCATCCCATGTTTTTGCGTATTGCATGAGCAATTAATTGTGTGACTTAAATGTGTCCAGTTATATATTGAATGGAGGACCTACTGAGAATTTGGGGCTTAGACGGGCTAACACCCACATTTGAATGTAGGTATTTAGATTAGTCAGACAGTTATATTTCAGGTAAAAATGCAACAAATGGTGCAGGCTTATGTCTAGTTCTTATATCAGGCTCCTTATAACTGCATACAAAATTACACCATTAAACATCCAAACGAATCGATCAGCTATCCTCGCAATAAAATGTGTTGGTCCAAGGAAAAGAAAGTAGTACTTTCTCATAATAAATAAATTTCAATACACAAATAGAAGCTATATTTTAAATTTACCGAAAAGTCGAAATATCTCGGAAACTGATGGACGTAGGTACAATAAGTGCTATACAAAGATGAAAGAGCATATTAAAAGCAATTCTTTCAGATGATAGAATATTGGGGGTTATATTTAAAAAAAAGAGAAAATTTGGATTTTGCATTCTACATCACCCTGTATACGAATATACGTCACGGGCTTTTTTTATAGCCGATTTTAAAACTAGAGGATATTTTTAATCCTTCCATGTAAAAAAATAATTTTTAATTCATTACCTTTTGATATACAGTACGTTCATTTGACCGCCATTTGGATATAAAAATTGTCAAAACTTTTGAAATCCCTGTACAATGTAACAAAACCCTATATTGGAAGAACGGAAATCATTAGTAGAATTTGAATATGGAATAATATATAGGGCGTCTCATTTAAAAAATGCATGTTTGCATCACTACGTAGTTATGGATCACCCTGTATAAATCTAGATATTTTTTGAGCAAGGAGGATATCCGTGGCTACAACTTTTGTATACAACTTTTTCGCTATCTTCTATAGCAGTGGAGTTATCGACCGAGCCGGTACTAAAAACTCACCCTGTATACCTTATGGAATCATCTAGGAAATTCGAGATCCCAGATCACATTCTAGAACGCCCATGTGTCAGTCCTGAAAACTACAGATGATTCGATGACGTTTGCACATGAAAAATCTCACGTCGGTGATCTGACGCACAGCAAAATGCATTGTTTATGTTGTTGTTTGTTTTTTTATCGATTATCCGGATTTCTATCAATATTAAATCCCGTGTCCTAGATAATTTGAAAATGGTGATGGCAAATACGGCCGATGTTTTAAGTTTCAGCCTCGCAGAACGAAGATAAAAGAATTCCGACCCCCTCAATCTTCAGTTTTACCCCAAAAAAACTAAAATCTTTATTTGGCTTTCTATCAATATGAAATCCCGTATCCTTTGTAATTTGACGCTGGTGATTACAAATTAGGTCGAAGCTTTAAGTTTCAGCTTCACAGAACGAATACAAAATGTTTCCGACACCCTTGATCTTCAGTTTCTCATATTTAGTACTAAATACCTAAGTACCGACGGTCAGGATTCAAAAAGTTAAAAACTTCAGTTTCTCCTCAGAAAATCTAAAATCTTCATTCGACCTCCTATTAATATGAAATCGCGTATCCTGTATAATTGGATAATTTGAGGGTGATAATTACGAATACAGCCGATGTTCAACCTCACAGAACGAAGATAAGAAAATTCAGGCACTCATGATCTTCAATTTCACCTCAAAAAATCTAAAACCTTTATTTGGATCAATATGAAATACCGTATCTTTAATAATTTGAGGCTGGTGATTACAAATTCGGCCGATTTTTTAAGTTTCAGCTTCACAGAATGGATACAAAAAGTTTTCGACACTCTTGATCTCTGATCTCTCTCAGTTTCACCTCAAAAAATCTAAAATCTTCATTCGACCTCCTACTAATATGAAATCCCATATTCTGGATAATTGGATAATTTGAGGGTGATAATTACGAATACAGCTGATGTTCAACCTCACAGAACGAAGATAAAAGAATTCCGGCACTCATGATCCTCAATTTCACCTCAAAAAATCTAAAATCTTTATTAGGCTTTCTATCAATATGAAATACTGTATCCTTGATAGTTTAAGGGTGGTGATGACAAATACTCCCGATGTTTTAAGTTTTAGCAACGGAGAACGAAGATAAAAAATATCCGACACCCTCGATCTTCAGTTTCAGTCCAAAAATCTATAATCTTTATTCGGCTTTCTATCAATATGAAATTCCGTATCCTGGATAATTCAAGGGTGGTGATAACAAATTTGGACGATGTTTTAAGTTTTGGCCTCACAGAACGAAGATAAGAAAATTCCGGCACTCTGGATCTTCAGTTTCACCTCAAAAAATCTAAAATCTTCATTAGGCTTTCTGTCAATATGAAATCCTGTATCCTATATAAATTGAGGGTGGTGATTACAAATTCGGCCAACGTTTCAAGTTTCAGCCTTGCCGAACAAAGATAAAAAATTTCCGCCACCCTTGATCTTCAGTTTCACTTAAAAAAATCTAAAATCTTTATCCGGTTTTCTATCAATATGGTATACCGTATCTTGGGTAATTTGAGGTGTAGTGATTACAAATTCGGTCAATGTTTCAAGTATCTGTCTCGCCCAATGAAGATCGAAAATTTCCGCCACCCTTGATCTTCAGTTTCACCTCAAAAAATCAAAAATCTTTATCCGGTTTTCTATCAATATGGAATACCGTATCCTGGGTAATTTGAGGTGTAGTGATTACAAATTCGGTCAATGTTTCAAGTATCTCTCTCGCCCAATGAAGATCGAAAATTTCCGCCACCCTTGATCTTCAGTTTCACCTCAAAAAATCTAAAATCTTTATCCGGTTTTCTATCAATATGGAATACCGTATCCTGGGTAATTTGAGGTGTAGTGATTACAAATTCGGTCAATGTTTCAAGTATCTGTCTCGCCCAATGAAGATCGAAAATTTCCATCACCCTTGATCTTCAGTTTCACCTTAAAGCTATACTCGGCTTCCTATCACGACGATTACTGATTTGGATTTTAATTAATTTATAAGAAATTAAGTAGGTACGCCTTGCTATTATCCTTGTTTCTTATAGATGACATGAAGAAAATAAAGTACAAAATCTATAAGACAGAATGAAAATTGTCTTCATAATTTCCTTTTGGCCAAATCGTACCTTCACATTTCTATCAGATCAGAGCCAATAACAAAAAAAAAGATTTCTATCAGTTTCTGCAGATTCCTATATAACGATGACATTTTGCTACATCTTTCTTTGGAATGAAAATAAACAATATTTTTGTCTTCGCCATAGGCTTCGTGATTCGTGACAATAAGTCCAACCTTGATGTTAAGAAATGCAGCGTCTTGTATTGAATCGAACAAGGTGATTCCCATTAATGTGTCTTGGTTGATGAGAATCATGGTTGTAAGGACATTTCAAATGCAGGCATGAACATTTGCAATTGCTGGTAGCTCTTTCCTGTTTCAGGTCAAGATGCATCGTTAAAATTATGCTTGGTAACAAAGAAAAAATCAGTAAAACCAGTGGACTTTGAAAAATGATTCGGGAGGGCAGTAAAATTTTACAATGATCTTTTTTTAATATTCCTAAGTAGAAGTGTTACGATAACGCACTTTTCCAAATATTTCTTCTAAGTATTTTGGGGTAACCAGTATAATATAAAAAAATATAACAATATTTTGTACAACTTTGACATCGTACTTCGCAATTAGTGATAGTCAGTAAATAAGTAAGTAATTTAAGATTTATTCAATGGACAACGTCCATTAAAAAATCACAACTTTCAAAAAATTTGGTAAAGCCATTCCTATACAACATATGGCTGATCCCTTCAATAATATTGGATTGGTATATCCAGCAACGATTGTGAATCATAAAATGCATAAAGCACATTTTGGGACACGGAGGCTGGAAGTCCAAAATTCTCCATTCCCTACAAAGCTGCTCTATCTTGAAAATAGCTATCGGGCTCCAAAATTTCCGTAGGTAGAAGTTTTGATAGTCTCAATTTTATGCTTATTTCTTTGATTCCATTGCAGATACTGGAAACATTCGATACATTTTTTCCATTCAATTAGATTCAGAACCAATAGAAAGCCAAATGAAGATTTTCGAGGTGAACCTGAAAATTCTGGAATTTTTGATTTTCGTCAAACGAGACTGAAGCTCAAAACTACGACCGGATTTGTAATTAACACCCTCAAGTTATCCAAAACACGAGATAAGATTTTAATAAAGCCAAAATATTTTAGATTTTGTAAGTGAACCAGAAAATTTGAAATTTTGTACTTTCGTCAAACTAAAATGAAACTCAAAACTGTCGCCAGTTTAGTAATCAGCTGCCTAAAGTTATTTAAAACGAGTAATTTCATCTTAATAGAAAGCCAAATAAAGATTTTTTAGGCAAACCTGAGAATCTGAAAGATCTGAAATTTTTGACTTTCCCCACATAAGACTGAATCTCAAAACTGAGACCGGATTTGTAATCAAAACCCTCAAATAATCCAAAACAAGGGGGTTCATCTTGATAGAAAGCCAAATAAAGATTTTAAATTTGTTAGGCAAACTTACATCAGATGAAATATCTGAAATTTCTTATTTTCGTCAAACGAGACTGAAACTCAGATCTGCGGCCGGATTTGTAGTCAGCACCCTCAAATTATGCTAAACACGAGGTTTCATCTTAATAGAAAGCCAAACAAATATTTTCGATTTTTTAGACAAACCTCAAAATCTGAAAGACCTGAAATTTTTTATTTTCGTCACACGATTCTAAATCTCAAAACTGAGAACGGATTTGTACTCAGCACCCTCAAATAATCCAAAACATGGTGTTTCATCTTGATGGAAAGCCAAATAAAGATTTTCAATTTTTTAAGCAAACCTGAACATCTGAAAGATCTGATATTTCTTACTTTCGTCAAACGAGACTGAAACTCAAAATGGCGAGCGTATTTGTAATCAGCACCCTCAAATTAGCCAAAAATGAGGATTTATCTTAATAGAAAGCCAAATAAAGATTTTCGATTTTTAGGCAAATTTGAAGATCTGAAATATCTGAAATTTGTCAAAAAACCGAGCAAGTAATCGACCTACTGAATACAACTCATGTCACTTTTTACCTTTGAACTGTATTTTGGGCTTGGTTTAAAATGTACAGAATGATTTTTTTGAAATATTGAAAATAATTACTTTTATGTAGAGTTTATCCAAAAACGAAATATATCTTATTACAAACTCATTTTGCCACGTCCGAAATACAGATTTTATCGTAAAAAATTGTTATCTTATAAGTCGTGGTATTTTTTAGGGTTAGGTCAATTAAAAACAAGAACGTCTTGTTACTCTTTATGCAACGTTTCGACTAATGTATGTTACATTTAGTATTTGGAAAATAGTGCTATTTTTAACCGCAGTCTTTGACATTTGTACCGTCAATTTTTTTTAATAATGTGCGTGTCTTTGTTATCTAACCAACTTCGATGATAGATAGAACCATGAAAACTTCGTTTCTCTGATACCTGAAGATGACTATACATTAGTAGAAACGTTGTTGAGTAACAAGAAGTTTTTGTTTTTAATTGACTTAACCCTAAAAAATAGCACGGCAGATACCTTTCTATACCCTGTTACCCGATACTTTAAACTGTCAGCCGTGTCATCAGCGAACAGCTCGTCGGCTAGTGATAACTAAAAATACCCCAGATTGAGTCTTGACGTATCAGTTTTAAGCTTTGAAGGAATACAGAGCCGTACTGAGTGTAAGATGACAAGTAATTGACACTTGGTGACATTTTTCATCTATGCTCTGAGGTCTATGCTTATTTTATCTTTTTTTGGAAAATCCGGCGTTTCTTTCAGTATATCAGTATGGCTGGTCTGAATGATGATGATTACGCTTTAAATGAGGTAGGAATGAAGATAAAAGCATTTCTAGCTTAACCATATACAAACACTCCATGTACTTACTTTATACCCTTCTCCAAATGTACGTTGTACGTTTTAACCAATATAAATATCCCACTAGTGATGCAAGCTATTCATTGAATCGTCCTTATTGCTAAATCTAGGAGTATTTTGATAGTCTCTAACAATATATAAATCAATAAAATAATCTATTTTTTTAACCAACAATTTTTGCTGCAAATTTCTGGATATTGAAGCAATTTTTTGTTTACAAAAATAGTCATTACTCTCTGGCAATGAGATATTCAGTAAGAATATTACTAATTAATACGGTTCTGGTCACAGGATTGCCAATCAACACCACTAGTAAAAAATTAAATTTGAGATCCACTTCTTTGTCAGCTGATACCTATCAAATAGACGTCAAGCCAGTTTAAAGTATCCGGTAACAGAGTATAGGTCAGTATCGCTTTACCGTGTTATCTTATAAATGTGTACTTAGAATACACACACCCTGTATGGATGTTTGAGTGCGGGGCGAATGGCAGCGCGTGTTGTACAGTTATCGTCGGAATCGTGTCCGCACTGCCCTACAATGCGAATGCACTTCGGCTGCCCACCACTTTCCGATTCAGAAATGCACGTGCTGCACCGGCTGGTGGCTGCTATCTCTCGCAACTGCCGTGGGTGTCAACAGGTGACCATACACTTGCCACGAAGTCTCGTCAAACGCATAAACAAATATCTTATTCCCTGAATTACAACACAACGCTATCCACCATGATGAAATGTTTCAACTAGCATGATGGATTATTACAGTCTCACACTTTGGGCGTAGTAGGCTAGAAGTTACTTTTTGGAATGGCGGGTCATAGTCACAATGTCTTAACAGACATGTTATGAACTCGTGAAATGCATTAAGTCGGAGCTAGAGTATTGCCGACACGAACATTATCAATAGTTTTAAGAACTGTAGCTCGCCATCGTTCGCGATTTACTGTCAGTTCAGTGGCGCTCTTGATACTCATATCTAGCAACTGTTTCGTCGTATCCACCCAACGTGTAGGGGAACGGCCACAGCGCCGCCCACTCGGAGCGTGACCCTGAACTACAAGTTTCTCCATATTATCGCTTCTGTGAATATGTCCGAAGAATGTAAGCATTCTCATCGACACAATGGAGGATAGTCTCTTTGGATTACCGAGCTCATCCAGTATGGAAATATTGGTTCGATGGACGGTATAAGGAATTCTCAGCATTCTCCTCCACGTCCACATTTCAAAAGCATCTGTGCGAGCTCGATTTGCCTTTTTAACAGTCCAATTTTCAGAGGAATACAAAAATATGGAGAACACAACACACTCTCATCCCTAATTTCCCGGTATAAAATTCACCGCTATTCATCAGATTGGCCCTGCGACATCGTATTTTCAAGATATTTATATTTTTGATAAAGATTCAGACCCTCGCAGAATCCAAAATTTTTGACTTTCTTCAAACACGGCAAAATTCGGACTAGATGCCAAGTTTGTGATCAATGTCCCCAAATCAACCAACAGACGAGTCTTTGTCTGAATTGAGAGCCAGAACTTTAGTCGAATCTGCTTTTTAGCTCTCACTAAAGAAGAGAGCTTATGCAGAGCCTCTGTCTGTCCATCCGTCCGTCTACGTCTGTCTGTATACAAAAGATAGCCAAAACTACAGGTGCTGGAAAAAAACTAGATACAAATTCGGAATCAGCATGAAAAAACTAGTCCGGGGAAAATCCGGTTTTGTCAATATCGCTTCCGGTTTAAAGAAACTTTAAATTTTTACACCGATAAATTCCTCAGTCAGAGCTTTCCTATTTTACAGATGGTACCTTAAGTGATGTTACCTCACTATTTCTACTCTTCCTTGTATGAAATTCACCACTGAATCGAATGGTGCACACAGGTTGTAATCGTCTACCATATTCTCACATCACGTGTAGATAGAAAAACTTTACCGTGGCCAGTATTTTAATGAAGGAATATTTGCAATCAAATGATTTGTCTGTATATAGATTGCAAAACATAGGACTAGCTGTCGACTAGGTTATACAGACAAATCAATGGTAGTCGATCATGCGATTAAGGAAGGAGACCACAGGATAAAATTTTAGAAAAGTCAGGTTCCTGCCACAAAGTCTTCATACTATACCAGACTCTACAGAGAAGCCATCAAAATATAAAAACATCACAACAATTTCAATAGGAAGGAAGAAGGTAGATAAGTAATTTCATTTATATAATATAATTTATTATTATATTTGAGTTCCAATCAAAAAATCTAGTACACAGAAGTCAACCGGACATGGGTACCAACCCTAAGGGACCTGAGGACACTGCCATATTAAGACGAAACCTCGTGTTTCGGATAATTTTATGTTGCTGATTACAGTCGCAGTTTTAAGTTTTAATCTTGTCTGACGAGAATCAAATATTTCAGATCTTCAGGTTTACCTAAAAAGTCGAAAATATTTATTTGGCTTTCTATTGAGATGAAACCTCAAAGTTTGGGTAATTTAAGGGTGCTAATTACAAATCCAGCCGCAATTTTGAGTTTCAGTTTCTTTTGACAAAAATCAAAAATTCCAGATTTCTTCAAATCTTCAGTTTGCCAAAAAATTGAAAATCTTTATTTGGCTTCCTATTTAGATGAAATCTTATGATTTGGATAATTTGAGGTTTCTGGTTACAAATCTCATCGCAGTTTTGAGTTTCAGCCTCGTTAGACAAAAATTGAGAATTTCAGATCTCTTCAGATCTTCAGGTTCCCCTAAAAAATATAAAAAGCTTTATTTGGCTTTATATTAAGGTCAAACCTGGTATTTTCGATAGTTTGAGGGTCCTGGTTTCAAATCTGATCGCAGTTTTGAGTTTAAGCTTCGTTAGACGAAAATCAAGAATTTCAGATGTTTGAGATCTTCAGGTATACCTAAAAAATCTAAAATCTCTATTTGGCTTTCTATTAAGATGAAACCCCGTGCTTTGCATAATTTGGGGGCCTGATTAGAAATTCGGTTGCTGCTTTGAATTTCAATATCGTTTGAAGAAAATCAATAATGTCAGGTCTTTTCAAATCTTCAGGTTTACCTAAAAAACAGAAAGCTTTTATTTGGATTTCTATCAAGATGAAACCCCGTCTTTTGCGTAATAAGAGGGTGCTGATTGCAAACCCGTTCGCTGTTTTGAGTTTCAATATCGTTTAACAAAAATAAAAATTATAGATCTCTTCAAATCTTCAGGTTTGCCTAAAAAATCTAAAATCTTTATTTGGACTTCTATTAAATGAAACCTCGTGTTTTGGATCAATTAAGGGTCCTGATTGCAAATCCAGTCGTTGTTTTGAGTTTCTGTGTCGTTTGACGAAAATCAATTATTTATTATTATCTTCAGATCTTCAGGTTTGACTGAAAAATCGAAAATTTTCATCGTCCTTTCTATTAAGACGAAACCTCATATTTTTGGATAATTTGAGGGTTCTGAGTCTCAAAGTTCAATGACGCCAGCCTAAAGAGAACCACAAATTTTCTTTATACGATAAATAGAAGATAATGGAACACGACAGCTTTAATGAGGCATCTGCATATCATAAAAAGACTATTGTGGTGCATGGCTACCTACAGTTCTAGAGTACAGACCGAACCGAACGGCACACAGATGTGGGTGTGAAAATCTGCATATCGAAGACATACCATACCGGCTAATTTCACTACCTCATATTTCAGGGCAATTTCCGTGCTTCTGCGTCCACTCTTTTTCCTTTTGGAGAGGTAAATCGGCTTCGTGAGGTCATATCCGCACGCCAAACGGGTCCGCGGATTGGTCGTTAGAAATTGGTATTATTTGAGGAAGGCTTGGATGTATCGTGCAAACGCAACCAAGACCAGGAAGTGCATCGAGATAATGATACGGTAGAAGTTCGGGAGACAAGTTGAATGAGAGTGTGGAAGGTGTATCTTCTGCCTTCATGCTTTATTCTGTCATAAACTTGGTGCGATGATTTGGATCATCTGGAAAAATGATGCTTACGCCTGTCAATAGGCGTTACAATATGCCAAACATAAACAAAAGATCAAGGGGTGTCCATAACAGTTATAGTGTAAGACACTTTACACATCATTCATGATATAAGGCGTTTATTTCGACCATGACAGAAATTTTAACTAGCACTATGACCACTTGATCATAATCGTACTGTCCTAGTAAACACATAATAATAATAATAAACCGCCTTTATTGACAAAATAAAATGTTTCACAATTGTGGTTAGTAAACTGATGGCGAAGTCTAGCAATGCTATTCCACTTAACCATCAGCGGTGATCACTCACCAAAGAAAAAACAAAGTATACCAATTAGTAATGTCAACGAAAATAAAGTAGTACTGTGCCAGGTACTAAGCTGAAATGTACGAAATTAAAGTACATAATACTATGTAGATTTTAAGTGAAATGTAATTATTATGTATCCAAAGTATTGCAGGGGATGTCAACTATTCTGCCTACACATCAAAAATTGTTCACAGTTTGTACTTAAACTTGTTGACATTATAAGCCCTAAATTCCTCTGGCAATATGTTGTATAACTTAATGGCATTGAACAAGACACTTCTTTGAAACATAGCGGTTTTGTGCTGGGGCGTGGTTAGTTTTGACTTGAATCTAACACTAACTGTGTGAACAAGTGACCGAGGTATGAATTTACTTATGAAAGGAGGAGGGTTAGAACTGTTTATGGACTTGTGGATAAATGTGCTTAAATTATGTGATCTTCTATTTTCCATTGTCAACCAATTACATTCATTTAGCTTATGGGAAATGTGCCCGTATTTTCTTATACCATAGACAAGCCTGCAGCAACTATTTTGCACCCTATGTATCCTCATTTTATCGATATGAGTGAGACAATTACCATAAATAAAGTCGCAATAATTGAAATGACTTAGAACCAGTGACTCACATAGCATTCTCTTCGTTTTGATGCTAAGAAAATGTCGGCTTTGGTAAATTGTTTTGAGAGACGCAAACGCTCTACTTATTAAATTACGTACGTGATGGGAAAAGCGTAAATCGGAGTCTATAAGAAGGCCTAAATTTTTTGCGCAACTACTAACTTTCAGAGCCTTGTCATCTATCTTTAATTTCATATTATTATTCAACATATACGTTTGTTAAACGTAATTCAAACGGGTGAACGGTTGATAAACCGTTTACCTTACAATGTAAACGGTTTGATTTTGGTGTAAATATATACCATTTTATTAAAGCGTCATATTAACGTTTAATTAAATACACAATTCTACGACGGCTCATTTCTACGTTAGAATAACGTTGTGTAACCCATAAGGTGTGACAAAAATGATGTATTCATACGTTGAAATAACGTTCTCATTCTTAATCATTCTGCAATGCACAGAGCTTCAACGTTGAGGTGACGCTTGGCTAAATCATTTTATTGACCATATGAGCAACTGGTTTTTCAAAACTCTTTCATTTTTAAATTAGGAGCAAAATCTAGTCAAGCGTCTAAGCAACAAAAAAATTACATTATTTTATTCTCTATAAACTATACAAACCGTTATGACAACAGATGAAAATAACGTACATTGCTCGTCCTCATACAACGTTAAAATAACGTAGTTTCTGAACGGAGCAATCTGATTGGTCCGAAAGTGCCAGTGTCACGTCCAAGCTGTACGTGAATGACATCAGTGCTAGCGACGGCCATTTTTACCCGTGTTATTGTAGAGTCAACATGTGTTCCTCGTTTCCTGAGCTTTTAGTTGTTTATTTATGTCTTGCGTTTGGTAAGTACATCTACATGACCAACTAATTTGTTAAGATCAAATTTCGAATGTCCCTAAAGTTAAAATTGTGCTATGGACCTCAGAGATGCAAACGATCCTATTATTTTTAATTATGCCACATTTTAACATCCTCCCGAAACGTCAAGTACAAAGAAAATTTAAAAAAAGAGCTACTTTAACGAAACAAAAATTTTACGTTGCCTTTTTTATATTCTTCTTATGAGCGTCCTCAAAGTTGTGTATAAATTTTATCTTTTAAGTTTCATTATTCTTTTATTAGCGGCTTTCTATTTGATGTATTTAATTATTAATAACAGTTCAATAAATACGTTAAAAACCAAACATTTGTTGCGTTTTATTTATGACATCCTTTAAAATTATAAGCGCTATTAATAGAATTTCAAACACTACCCAAAAATCATGTTTTAATTGGACACAGGTTAATATATTATTAACGTTGCAAATACACGGCTATTAACAGTTTCCAAAAATGGTCACAAATTGTACAATTTTAAAGGTGATCGGTCACGAGCGCGCGCGGTTTGATTTTTACCTGTTTACAAAAAGGGTGCCTTCATCGGCACCGGTCACTAGCGCGCCGGAAGAAAGTTAAGCTTCGTTATTCTTAATGCCCACATCCCTTTTATTCTTGCGAACTTTCATCTGTCTTTTTACTACTTGCGGTAGCTTACAGTTACTTCTTAGTTATTTAAATGACTATCCGGCTTCTGTAGGTATACAAAACTACCCTCAATGAAATAGTTTGCAATCCTTAGTTGCTGTTTGTGAGTATTGTTTGTGTTCTACTTTTTCATCATGGAGACTATGTTACGTGAGAAAGGGAAGAAATGAATAGTCCTTGAAGAGTATACGTTCCGAAGACATAAAGAAACCACCCGTTGTGTAGCCTACAGATACTATAGAAGAGGATGCATAGCATCTTTGCCGATGGATCAATCGGAAGAGATTGTTCTTAAAAGAAATAGTGAACACACCCGTGATGCTCCCACAAAACAAGCTGTGAAGGTAAAATTCTTGGACTTTTTTTTACATCGTCAAGGGATCGATCAAATTTGTGACAAATTATAACACGTTCTGATTAATTAAAATTTTTTGGGGTATTATAAAGACATTTCGATCTGCTGACAATAACAACTTCTATACTTGCATCTATTATAATGATCAGATTAACTTATTATGTTCAGAACAAAATTTCGCATTTAATAATATAAAAAAGTAATTCATTTCTGTCAAGTCAAAAGCAACGATACCTCTGACTGGAGTTCTACAAATTCTTCAGTAACTATTAGCAAGATCGCAAAAAATGACGAATGAATTAAAAGCGGTTAAAATTATAAAACATAAGTTTACCTCGCCGCCCCGCGTGCTAGTATCCACATACCTGCCTATCATCCAAAATATTTTGGGGGCTTTTGACCGTTGGGATTAGGACAAATCTGACCGCGGCGCGCTAGTGCTAGTGTCCTATTCCTCGAAATATTTTGCGCGCTTCTGACCGGTGGGATTAGGACCAATCTGACCACGGCGCGCTAGTGTCCTATGGCCGTTTTAAACGTATAAGGTTCGCCTTTTTAAAACCGGAATGAGACGTATATTGTAACGTTAGAAACTGCGACATCTTAAAGTTGTCGGGAGAATCAATGATAATTGGTGGGCTGGTATGATCAATTGTCATTAGTCGGGATTCCGCCCCCCCTCTCCTCCCGGGACTTACAAAATATCGTAATGATTTATATATTCCTAAACCTTTGAAACTTTTATGCTACAATTACTAGGCTACGAACTTAGAAGAAACCGTCTCAATAAAGTTTGGAGATGGTCAATTATTGGGTAAAGTATTCAAGGTCATCATCATCATAGTCACAATGTCTTAACAGACATGTTGTTAATTCGTAAAATGCAATAAGTCGGAGCTAGAGTATTGCCGACATGAATATTATCAATAGTTTTGAGAATTGTAGCTCGCCATCGTTCGCGATTTACTGTCAGTTCAGTGGCGCTCATGATACTCATATCTAGCAACTGTTTCGTCGTATCCACCCAGCGTGTAGGGGAACGGCCACGGCGCCGCCCACTCGGGGCGTGACCCTGAACTACAAGTTTCTCCATATTATCGCTTCTGTGAATATGTCCGAAGAATGTAACCATTCTCATCGACACAATGGAGGATAGTCTCTTTGGATTACCGAGCTCATCCAGTACGGAAACATTAGTTCGATGGGCGGTATAAGGAATTCTCAGCATTCTCCTCCACGTCCACATTTCAAAAACATCTATGCGAGCTCGATCTGCCTTTTTAAAAGTCCAAGTTTCCGAGGCATACAAAAATATGGAGAACTCAGGAGACTGAACCAGTGACATTTTGGTAGCTTTAGTGATGTTATAGTCACGCCATATTTTAGTAAGCTTTGTCATGGCCACCCGTGCCTGTTGAATGCGCCGTCGAATTTCATTCTCCCAGCTACCTGAATTGTCGATCAAAGATCCGAGGTACACAAAACTTTGAACTACCTCACAATGGCCAATTGACTTTATTTTTCGATGATTGTCATGCTCTCTATCTACTATAATAACCTTGGTCTCGTTGTAGTTAATACCAAGACCATATGCTGCACTGTGTTGCTCTAAAACGTTCAATAGAGCTACTAGTTCTGAGAAGCAGCAACAAGGGTTGTATCGTCAGCACATCTTAAGTTAGATAGTTTGGAGATGGTCAATTATTGGGTAAAATATTCAAGGTAAGAGAGAACAAATATCCTCAGTTCAAACTCACATAATTTAGTGAATAGAACGCGCACGAATCTGAGGCAAAATGATCTGAGGTGAGAATATCTGAGGAAATGTGAGCAAACCAACCTATACCACCTTTATGTCACTGATACCAGGAGACCTTGCGATGCAGTGCTTTTAGGATTTCCTTAGCGATACATTACAATTTCAAATCGCTAATAACTCACAATAATAGATGCACTAAATCATTCCCCGCGTATTTATAACCATTAATAGCACATAATGATAACTAACGTGCACCGTACAGTGCATACACACACGCCCACGCCAGCTGTCCGTTATCCTGAGCGGCAAAAAATCCTTTTCTACTTGTTTAATAGAACGAAACAACGAAATTGCTGTCGAGCCTGGGCAAAACTCGCATCCGAAAAGAAAGAATCGCGTTAAACATGCGCGATTTGCATTTTGCACGCCTTGACACTGTTTAATAAATCCCTATTGCCTTTAATTACTATTTTGAGCAAAATTTGCAAATCACGCTGGACGGCCAAGCATACGTAGCTGATTTATGGTGAATTACGGTCGCGTAAATCTACGACAAAGTCACAGGCGCCATACACAGACATGGGGATTAGAATATACCAGGTGGATCCAAAATTAGTTCGATTTCCGGATTTATGTAAATAAATTCTAAGTTCAGAACGATGTCATCAACATTTTTAGAGAAGGATCCATGCTGCAAGCCGACATAGATCGAGAAATTGACGGGTCTAGGAGGCGGATTACTATCTGCTCTGACAGTCAGGCAGCCATCAAAGCACTGAGTGCTTGGAAAATAACGTCGGAACTGGTCCTGGAGTGCAGGAGGGCTCTTGACGACATCTCAGCTAAACCCAAGGTATCACTGATGTGGGTACCTGGGCACGCTGGGGTAAAGGGTAACGAAATGGCGGATCATCTGGCCAGGATGGGATCCGGCAACAGTTTTGTGGGCCCGGAACCAGCCTTAGCACTATCTGCAAACTTGATTAGGAAAACAACTGGAGAGTGGATCCAGAATCAACACTCTCTGAGATGGAACAACATCTCTGGTCATCTCCGTCAAGCTCGGGAACTATTAGCAGGGCCTGCAGAGAGAATAGGACGATTTTGTCTCTCTCTGGATAACTTGAGATTGCTAGTAGGCCTACTAACGTGTCACAACACCTTCAGGCGTCACTTGTTCGTGATGAGGGTGGTCAACGACCCAACGTGCACGTGGTATGGTGAAGAGGAAGAATCCTCGGCACACATCTTGTGTCGCTGTGAAACCGGGTTATCATAGGCAGACTATGCTGGGCTCAAGAACCTTGGAACCAATAGATATAAAACGGATAGGGCCTAAGAATGTACTTGCCTTTGCCAAAAGGGCAGGTCTTAGGAACTAGCGCAGATAGAGGCGCAAAAGGGCCCATCGTGTGGCCTAAGCACCAGCCACATTCCGTGCTGGATAGCCTCTGGTCCTCATTCATTCATTCATTCATTCAAGCCGAGATAGATATATAGAAGGCCATGAAAAGTGATAGCAGTGATAAACGTAGCAGTTTAAAGAGGGACAGCAAAATAGGTTAGCTAAGTTTCATGTATATTTTCAGTGTCATTGCCAATACCCCATACAAGGCTTCAAGGTGGCAGTATTTGTATTGTCTTATAATAGTACAAATAAGTGAAATGAAAAAATGAAAAAGTTTCAGCTCAATGAAAAAACACGTTCGACCATACAAAATAGTTAGGAATAGATGAAGATAGATGACGATAGATAAAAATCAACATTACAAAGGAGAGGGGAAAAATCCAAATGCCGAGAACCACCGCAGTGTTATCGACGCCAGAAATCGCTGTAAACGCGTGATTGACAGTATCAAGGAGGAACATAACCAAAAGATTAAGAACAAGCTCCTCTCATATCCTAGTTCGTCCAGAACATTCTGCTCTGTATCGAAGACTGTTAGTCAGAACTTTTCCTATTCGTCAATATCACCCTTGACCAGAGAGGACCAGCCTATCACTTTGACTCCTAACGAAGAAGCAGACATCTTAGGGAGGCTTTTCGCAGCCAATTCTACTGCAGGCATCCAAAGAAGCACCTCGAGCGCCACCATAAATGTGAACACGAGAAAGGCAGAGAAGTCAAATTTCAACATCGGGATGTAAAAAGCATCCTCCAAAAACTAAACATGGCAAAAGCTACTGGCCCTGACCAAATTCCAGCCATTGCCCTTAAACACTCTGCCGCTGAGCTTGCACCTATTCTATGCAAGCTGTTCAAACTATCGTATCAGCGAGGCGTGTTTCTCACTGCATGAAAGATTGGCTGCATACAACCCATGCCTAAGAAAGGCAAAAAACCTATGCCATAAACTATAGACCTGTGACTCTTCTCAGCATCATGTCTAAGGTTCTGGATACTATCATTAACACGCAGCTCTGAAATACCAATCTACAGCTTCGCAGACGACTGTACATTGATATCGTGCTTGAAACCAGGCAAGCCACTATCATCCCAGGAGACGGTACGTCGGCGACAGCAACATGCCTCACAGATCAACGTAGATATCAAAACAATTGTTAAGTTGGAAAAGTGAAGGGTCACAATAACATGTCCTGACATGACCACGTCGTCAGTATGCTAAAACAGCATTCGACCATCATTGGAGTGCTCCTGTGTGTGGGGATGCGCTCCGAATCACTATCTAAAGCTTCTGGACACTATCCAGAAGAGAACAATCGATACGCCTAACCTTCTCAAAGGACCTCTCCAGCCTGACGCATCGAAGAAGGCTGGATGACCTGTTTCTGGTTTAAATATTTCTATCAAAGAAGATGTTCTAGTGAGCTCTCCCAGATAATAACAAAAAACGCCGCCCTGAACGAGGAACACTAAGGAGGCTCTGCGAGCTCATCCTTACCAGGTCGAGGTCCCTACTCCCCGAACCAGTCTCCTTCTCCAGCATCCCTTCTTTGGAAAACTTCGATGCTGTGGAATGAGCCGCCGAGGAATTTGTTTCCCGACGGCTACAACCTGCATGTGAGACTTCTTTATTAAGACATACGATAGTATGAGTGCAAATTTGAAAGAAAATGTAAATCTCCGAGAAAGAAAAAGCTAGATCAAAACCAGTACATCCATTTACAAATTGTTCATACAAAAACGCATACATAGCTATGATAAACTCACAATAACACCTTTTTAAGGCAGATCTTTGAAAACACATTTATGAATATTTTTATTGATATTAACGTTGAACATATCGTCTAACGATTATCTATTCCCCCAATGATCACACTGTTATAGTAACTGTAGAATCGTGTATAAAGAAACAACACGGATCCACAGGTTGTATCCACTACATGTGACATATTTGCATACCAGCATGTTACTGCCAGACTATCTCTGCTCAGCTTCCTCTGCCTAGAATAAGGTATACACGTTGTCCGAAGCCACATCAGCATATTCACAATCTGTATATGGAACGCGTAGTTAATTTGTTGAATTTTTAATGACAATACGATCGTCTAGAAAGAAAGAAACTATCGGAGTCGGAAACCAAATTGGTCAGGAATAATGTACTTATCAAATGCATCGAGAGCGTGTCTGTAACCGAGCTTTTACAACTTCTTAGTACAGTCAATGGGGGGAAAATGAGATATATTGGGGTTCTTGAAAAAACGCAGTTTTATCGGTTACGAGGGCTGCTCTATACCGGCAGAATTCTTTCTGTCTGCTCGCAGTTCTATATTTCATAAGTATGTTACAATAACATAAAAAGAAATAGGATCAAATATAAAGGTACATATATGTTATAAGTACATGAGAGCAACATGAATCACAGATGGTTATATTGTGTACTACAATCATCTCTTATATAATTAGCTATGCTATATGACTCTAGCTGGTTTAAATATTTGAACAATTCCTACATGAATGTTTATATATCATCTATATCTTTTAAATGTCTTGGTAGATGATTGTATACTTTGATGCAGTTATAATAACCACTATGTTCAGTCATAGTCAACCTGTGCCTGAGGTATAATTATAATAGCGGATATTATATGTTGACCGGGGACATGCATCACAGAAAGCTAATTCATTTTTTTAGAAATAGAATACATTCCTGAACAAATATAGCATAAACAGTAAGAATTCTATTGTCTCTGAACCTTCCTCTACATGAATCTCTCATATTCATACCAAGAATAATACGTAATGCACGTTTCTGTGCAACAAATATCTTTTTTATTGCTGAGCATCCTCCATACATGACAATTCCGTATCTGATGTGTGACTCACCTGTCGCATGATAAACAGATTTTATTATATCATTGTCAGTGTACTTCTTGAGAACTCTGAGGGAGTATATAGAGCTAGAAAGTTTTTGTCGTGCTCTGACCATGACAAAGTATTGTCCACAATTATTCCTAAGAATTTCACAGTTTTAGCGAGTTTAAATAGGGGGTTAACCTTAAATGTACCAGAAAATGGAATAATCTGAAAAATGAAGTCGTTGTTTGACTCAGTACTTCCCACACATTATAATGATACCAGTTTATTTTCCCATAGCATGAAGCTATAGTCTGAGATCCCCCCTTGCAAGCAAATCATCGACCGCCCGCAAAAAAGTGTTATGCCGCCATGTCTTTCTTTCACAGGTAAATGAGTATGAATATGAACATCATGAAAACAAAAAATTTTTCAGTTTTACAATTATCAAATACTATAATGACCTTATAATTTAGTTACACAAATAGAAACTATATTTAAAATTTGGAGAAAAACCGAAATATCTCGGAAATTGATGAATGTAGCTACATGAGGGTACAAATTATGAAAGAGCACATTGAAAACTATTTTATGCTATAATAAAAACATGGGAAGTTACGTTAAAAAAAGGATAAACTCTAGATTTTGCATTCTGCGTCACCCTATATAGGAATATGCGTGGTCGACTTTTTCACAGCCTGTGTTAGAACTAGAGGATATTTTTTATAATGCCATGTGAAAAAAATTATTTTTGATTTAATAATTTTCAATATTACAGTTCGTTGATTTGAGAGCGATTTGGATATAGAAATGGCCATAACCTTTGAAATATCCTGAATAATGTTACAATATCTTATATTTTAAGAATGGGAACCTTTAGTACAGTTTAAAATATGGAATAACATATAGGGTGTCTCATGTAAAACACATGTATGTTTGCATTACCATGTAGTTATGAATTAACCTGTATGAATCACAATACCTTCCGAGCAAGGAGAATATTATTGGCTACATTTTTTATATGTAACTTTTTTGGTTATCTTCTGCAGTTGTAGAGTTAGAGGTACTAAAAGCTCAACCTGTATATAGGAAACTTTTAAAACAACCAACGTATCGATGCGAATGGTATCAAATGCATCAACACCGAGACTATGTCCCTCCGCCAGCAACTTCTCTGTTTTACAACAGCCTTATCACGATCCATTCTTGGTTCGTGTTGTCATTTGCATTCGCATCTCTTGCTGCATAAATATCAGGCATTGAGTTATCAGAATATCGTTTGTTTTCGCTAATTTATATTGCAGTTATGTCGACATTTTATGCGGCGGCGGCGCAGAACGTTGTCTCTCTTCCACTGCCACAGCTACCGTGCACCTTCACAAAAGCGCCCGCATAAATTTGTCGATAGATTTACGAGCAAATATAAAACTTTCCAATCCGTATCTGGAGTCATCATGTTGGTATCTGGTTTAGTGCCCATTGAGCTTGATCGTTATTCAAATGTATGTACACCAAACGAATGGTGGGGACTTGTTTAGTGAATAGATAGATTATTATTATTCTTCATTGCAAATAGATAGTTGTAAAGGGTACACACATAAAAATAATTTCTTAGATGGAGCACAGATGCTTTAATTCAAGTATACCATAACTTCCTATACGCGCAAAGTTATGCTAATCTTAAAGTGAGAATACAATATCTTTGACCATGTAAGGGTTAGATTGAGAAAATATCTTCAATGCAAAACTGGGAAATTCTTGATAGTAAGAATACCAAAATCTTAAATCAAGCATATGGTAATCTTGACCGAAGTATTTCATAATCTTGACTGAAGCATTTCATGATCTTAGCTTGGAGCATTTCATAAACTTGACGCAAGTAGCTCAACTTTATTCTAAAATTGTGATATTCTTGGATGAGGAATCTAGTAGTATTAATTTGAGCATACAAACTCTTCTATGAGCATGTAGAAATTTTTCTGGAGAAATAGTTCTGCAAAATTTCTTAAATCACTTTTAATATACTTAGTACTTATCTAGGAACACCTGAGTCAGGTCTTCGCAACCCAGTTTTTTTAATAGCTCATTCATGGTTTGATAGGTCCAGTGATAAGGAAGCTGATGGGAGCTGGGACGCGACTCAAATGGCGTTGGACCAGCACTACCGACAGATTCGATGACTGATGGTTGACGGTGGAATCACGGGTATCACGTGGCAATGGCAATTTATTTAACAGTTTGACTAGATACTATTATGCAGGATCCAGGATGCAGGTATTACGCTACGGTGCTAAAGACAGCGGCGAATGCGACAATTCGAAAACCGATAATGGTGGCGCGGACGCGGACGGGCAAACAGGCTGTTGGGTAGAGACTAGAGAGGGTAGAGAGGTTAGAGTTTGACCCGTGACATGCTGCGCGTCTGCGCACTCCGACGTTGGTGGACATCAAATAAATGATTTGCTTGATACAAATATAGGGTGTGCTTGTAGAACAGCGTTCATTTTCAAACCAAGATTATCATATTGTAAAGGTTCGCATTTGCAAGCTGTCTATATTCTTGATAGAAGTAAACTGTTATTAAATTATTATAAATTATAATATAATTTAAATTATTATAGCCTTGGTTGCAAAGAAAATTATATTTTCTTTCGGAGCATATTTCTTTAAAATAAGTATATAATTCAAAAATATATTATTCTTGATACAAATTTTCTATAATTTTCTCATCAAATATTCTTTCTTGAGTGAGAACCGATATTCTTGTTGTGAGTATGTATTTACAAGAATATCACAATTCTTGACTTGAGAATTTCTTTTTATGTGTGTAGCCAATCGGGTGACGTTATTTTTTTTTAGATAGCCTCTACCGAAACCTATCCAAAACTCCAAAACATCCCCATGTATGTGTAGCGATTATTGAGTTTTCGAGTTATGATTTTTTTTAAACTTAAAGATTTTCCAGGTTTTCCAAGAAATCGTCAAAACAAAAAGTCATAATTTTGGTATCTGGTTTAGTGCCCATTGAGCTTGATCGTTATTCAAATGTATGTACACCAGATGAATGGTGGGGACTTGTTTAGTGAATAGATAGATTATTCTTCATTGCAAATAGCTAGCTGTATAGGGTGGCCAATCGGGTGACGTTATTTTTTTTAGATAGCCTCTACCGAAACCTATCCAAAACTCCAAAACATCCCCATGTATGTGTAGCAATTATTGAGTTTACGAGTTATGATTTTTTTTAAACTTAAAGACTTTCCAGTTTTTCCAAGAAATCGTCAAAAAGAAAAAGTCATAATTTTGGTATCTGGTTTAGTGCCCATTGAGTTTGATCGTTATTCAAATGTATGTACACCAAACGAATGGTGGGGACTTGTTTAGTGAATAGATAGATTATTATTCATTGCAAATAGATAATTGTAAAGGGTGGCTAATCGGGTGACATTATTTTTTTTAGATAGCCCATACTGAGACCTATTCAAAACACCCCCATGTATGTGTAGCGATTATTGAGTTTTCGAGTTTCGAGTTCTGATTATGCTTCATTGCGAATAGCTAACAGTCTTTTGTGATGAAAATCAAAAATTCAGACCTTTTAGATCTGCAGGTTTGCCTAAAAAACCAAAAGAATTTATTTAGCTTTGGTTTTGGATAATTTGAGGATGCTGATTACAAAGTCCGTTCTCAGTTTTCAGTTTTAGTCCCGTTTTACGAAAATCAAGAAAATCAAAAATTTCAGGTCATTCAGATTTCAGGTTTGCCTAAAAAATCGAAAATCTTTATTTGGCTTTCTATTCAGATGAAACCTTGTATTTTGGATAATTTGAGGGTGCTGATTACAAGTCCGTTCGAGTTTTCAATTTCAGTCACGTTTGACAAAAATTACAAAAATCAGATCTTTCAGATTTGCATAAAAAATCAAAAATCTATATTTTCCTTTCTTTCAAGATGAAATATCGTATTTTGGACAATTTGAGGGTGCTGATTACAAGTCCGGTCGCAGTTTCGAGTTTCGGTCTTGTGTGACGAAAATCAAAAGTTTCAGATCTCTCACATCTTCTTCAGTCTTGCCTACAAAATCGAAAATCTTTATCTGGCTTTCTATTCAGATGAAACCTTGTATCTTAGATGATCTGAGGGCGCTAGTTATAAGTCCGGTCGCAGTTTTCAATTTCAGTCTCGTTTGACGGAAATCAAAAATTTCGGATCTTCATGTTTGCTTAAAATAATCAAAAGATTTTAATTTGGCGTTCTATTAAGATAAAACTTCGTGTTTTAGGTAATTTTAAGGAATTTATTACAAACCCGGTCACAGTTTTGAGTTTCAGTCACGTGTGACGGAAATCAAAAGTTTCAGATCTCTCAGATCGTGAGGCATGTCTAAAAAATCGAAAATTTTTATTTGGCTTTCTGTTAAGATGAAACCTTGTATTTTGGATAATTTAGGGTGCTGATTATACGAGTCCGGTCGCAGTTTCGAGTTTCAGTCTCTTGTGACAAAAAACAAAAATTTCAGATCCCTCAGATCTTCGGTCTGCCTAAAAAATCGAAAATCTCTATTTGGTTTTCTATTCAGATAAAACCTTACATTTAGAATAATTTGAGAGTGCTGATTATAAGTCCGGTCTCAGTTTTCAATTTCAGTCTCGTTTGACGAATATTAAAAAAATCAGATCTTTCAGATCTTCAGGTTTGCCTAAAAACTCAAAAAATGTTTTTTTCTTTTCTTTCAAGGTGAAACATGGTATTTTTGATAATTTGGGGATGCTGATTAGAAATTTGGTCGCAGTTATGAGTTTCAACCCCGTTTGACGAAAATCAAAGATTTGGGATCTTTAAGTTTGCCTAAAAAATCAAAAATCTTTATTTGGCTTCCTATTAAGACGAAACCTCGTGTTTCAGGCAATTTGAGGGTTTGATTACAATTCCGGTTGCAGTTTCGAGTTTCAGTCTCGGGTGACGAAAATAAAAAAATTCAGATCTCTCAGATCTTCAGGCTTCCCTAAGAAATCGAAAGTCTTTATTTGACTTTCTATTAAGGCGAAACTTTGTCTTTTGGATAATTTGAAGGTACTCATTACAAATCCGGTCGCAGTTTTGAGTTTCAGGCTCGTTTAATAAAAATAAAAAATTCAGACCTTTCAGATCTTCAAATTTGCAAAATATCGAAATTCTTTATATGGCTCTTTATTATAATGAAATCTCGTATTTTGAATAATTTAAGGGTGCTGATTACAAATCCGGTTGCAGTTTTGAGTTTCAGTCTCGTTTAACAAAAATAAAAAATTCAGACCTTTCAGATCTTCAAGTTTACCTGAAAAATCGAAAATCTTTATTTGGCTTTCAATTAAGCTGAAACCTTGTGTTTCAGATGATTTGAGGGTGCTGAATATAAGGCCGGTCGCAGCTTTGAGTTCCAGTCTCGTTTGACGAAAATGAGAAAATTCTGATTTTTCAGATCTTCAGGTTTGCCTAAGAAATCGAAAATCTTTATTTGGCTTCCTATTAGAATGAAACCTCGTGTTTTTGATAATTTGATGATGCAGTTTTGAGTTTCAGTTTTATTTGACAAAAATAAAATATTTCAGGTCTAGTAGATCTTCAAAGTTGTCCAAAAAATCGAATATTTTTATTGGCTTTGTCTTAGTGCCAATACCATTTTTCTAGGTATTTGAATTTTACTTACGAGTATACTAACTTATCTTACTTTAAAATACCAGTCATTAAAGGATGTTGGTACTTTTTACAAAAGCGAAGTGCAGCTTCAACCTTAACTGTGTTTTTTTATAGTTTATATAATTTATTAAAAGATAATTTTAATAAATTTTGGTTAAGTTTAAAACAGAATTTTAATTTTTATTTGAAAGTTAAAATACAAGTTTGTTTTGGTGTGGCACCGACTGTGCCTGATTTTGATCGAATCGAAAACATAAGACGTTCAGCATTCATCGAATTGTTGAATGCGGTAGTTGTCTCAACATTGTGGTCAATAGTCATAAAGCCATCTATTTCATTATCCAAAAATTGACATTGAAATTGCAGCTAAATTATGCTTTAGGGACAATTTTTTGTGGTACCGAATGTACATTTACGTCAACAGTTAATAGTTATATGGGCACTATCAACGGTTTTAAAATTAACAAATTGCAGTTACAACTTCGGCAATTACATTTTCGTACCGCCTACTCTACATTTGGGTCAATAGTCATAAAGATATTCTTACACTTACTAAATGACACTGTAATTGCAACTTCTGCTGTAAGTACAATTTTTTTTTGCACGACGACTACATTTAGATCTAGTCCTTAAGTCATTCTTACACTACACTAAAATTGACAAATTACAATCGCTATGCCCCTACCTTTTTTTGTGGCACAGACTTTCAGGTCAATAGTCATAAAACCATTCTCACCCTGCCCTAAAAATTGAAAAATTACAATTGCAGCTAACTTTTAGCTGTGTATGTACCACTTTTGTTTTACCCTCATCAGAGGAACAACTGAACATAGAGGTAGTAAACAACTAACTCTAGGCCGACATCTTTTCTTACGTTGTCATATTGACCACCAGAAATGGCAATCATAATTATTTACTATCGTTTTAATTGTATAGTATCCAGAAATATTCCATTCTACGTTGAAATAGACGGTATTTTGATGGTTCAGGAATGATTACAGCAAAATCAATAGATATGTTGACCACTACTGCGTTACTGCATATTTCTTCATCGTAAACGCGAATCCGGAAGTCTTACATAAATTTTGAGGAGCTGGCAACGCCGATATAATTTTCATGCGACTTATTTACGGCAGAACTCCGACTGTCAAACGTTTGTTTTGTTTGTGCGTGTTTTATGCTTGGTCACTAAAATCGAATTGGCTATTTGTTGGTAACTGTAGTGAAGCTTTACGGACTTGCTGTGCTATATTCGAGTGTAATTTAACAGTTTTTCGAGATGGAACTCAAAAAGTGCAGTGTTTGTAACACGGGTTGCATTGGAAGAATTTTCAGGTTAGTTGGCCTTACACGGCATTGTTTACAATTTGAACTGTCACTGCGAGGTCACAGCTGATCAATATTTGGAGACTGAAGTGTCTGATGGCTTAGAGCACGCCATGCTGGTTTGTTTACTACCTCTATGTTCAGTTGTTAGTCTGAGACTATACCTGATTTTGATCGAATCGAAGACATAAGAAGACGCTTAGCATGCATCGAATTGTTGAGCGCGGTAGTTGTAATTGCGACAGGCACGCCGCCTAGTGGCGCGAATGGGAGCCGTCTCGGAGCGGTCGTGACGAGCGGAGCCGGAGCCGGAGCCCCCGGAAGAAAAAACGGCCGACGATCACGGAGAGAGCACGGCATCGGCATGGCACACCGCGATCTTACCGATCGATTAGAACGAGCGGCGCTGAGGCCGACGCCACGACGCCACGCGGCGCGTCATATACGCAGATCGATAGGCCGGTCGATAACGATCATAACCGGTTAGCTTTTGATATAACGTTCTTATGTAAATGTTAATTTCTTCTTCTTCTTCTTCTTCTTCTTCTTCTTCTTCTTCTTCTTCTTCTTCTTCTTCTTCTTCTTCTTCTTCTTCTTCTTCTTCTTCTTCTTCTTCTTCTTCTTCTTCTTCTTCTTCTTCTTCTTCTTCTTCTTCTTCTTCTTCTTCTTCTTCTTCTTCTTCTTCTTCTTCTTCTTCTTCTTCTTCTTCTTCTTCTTCTTCTTCTTCTTCCTCTTCTTCTTATTCATCTTCTTCTTCTTCTTCGTCTTCTTCTTCTTCTTCTTCATCTTTTCTTCTTCTTTTTCTTCTTTTTCTTTCGTCCTATGGCTTCTGCACGCTAGCCCAATCAACCAGCACATTATGGGGACTATAACGGAGTCTGGCTCTTGGCCAGTCCAGAAAGTAAAGCGTCAGTTATGCTTCTTGTTAATCAAAACTCGAAAATATGAACATAATTGCACAAAAAAGATGAATATCGCATATTACACAGTACCGACGATGTTAAAATATGTATCAAATCTCACAATTAACAAAGATTGGAAGTTGGAAATACTTGGAAACATCACGCGCACTGTACCGACGATGTAAAAATTTGTATCAAATCTCACGATTAAGGGGCCTGGATACACACATCTATACATACGTATTTGCCATGTAAAACACGGACTCACAATTTCTCGCATAACACACTCTATCTTCAAACTACATATATAATATTTCAGAAGGCGATTGTTAAGACCTTAGCGAATGACAACTATTTTCGATTTTCTCAAAAAAGTTTTTTAATGTGCAAAAAAACTCGCAATTCAAAATCATACATTCTATAAATGCCTTTAATTTAACAACCAAACACGATATCAAAAAAGGCTAAATAGTTGCACAAGCGCAAGCTTTCTTCTTCAATTTGCTCTTTTGAGTCATTACTGTAAGTTTAAAGGTAACTTCAGGAGCTTGGAAATGCGTAATTCATTTTTATAGTGACCTTTGGACCTTACCTTTGGACCTTTTGACCTTAACTTTGGACTTGTCTGCCCTCATCTTAGACACACACACTGGAGAAAGGGAACAGGTGGCCACGCCTCCTCGCTAACACGTGAATACGTCTTTCCTTGGCTTCTTAATTTCGCGCGCTATACCCTAGACCCTTAAGAAAGGTTGGAAATTGGAAATATTGAAGAGCATGTGTTATAACGACCCTAACCTAAAATCGACTCGGCTGGCTCACAGCCGCCACGAGACTCTCATGACAATTTTTTCTTTAAGCTTTCTTTGACACATCTTGAATAGCTTTAACAGTGTTACGAACTTTTTAGTCGATCCTTTGACGAGTTTCAAAAATTTGTATTTTTCAAACAAAATCAAATCAAAATCTTTCCAAAAAAAATCAAACCTACTAAGGTCCTGCCTATGTGTAAATAACGTGGACGGTGAAAGACGTTACTACTATTATTTGCTCGAACTCAAGCTTAACTTCACTTGAACAAAATATTTTAGATGCCGAAATCGGAGCAGAAATATGGTTTTCATCAAATTCGTTGCAACGAAATACTGGTTAAAAAAACTGTTTCCGTCAATCTTAAGAATAATACCAATGCTACAGTTAGCTTTTTTAGGGATTACAATAGATAAGCAGTCACATATCGGTAATCTCTGTAGAAAGCCTACTTCACAGATCTATTTGATACGTCGACTTTAACGAATATATTCAGCTGATGCTAAATGCTTATTTTGCTGTCTTTCACTCTCACCTTGTATACGGTGTTACTGTGTTACAGCAAGCAGAATTGCCGTTACTGGCAGTGAACAATCCACAAATGACCGAAGAAGTGGTCCAGTACCCGAAAAAACTGAATGTGTGGTGCGGATTGTGGCATGGCGGCATCATTACTTGTTATTTCTTTCGAAATGAGGAAGGAGACACCGTTACAACCAATGAGCCACGCTACCGAGCGATGTTGGAAGAATTTTTGTGGCCAGATCTCGACAACATCGATATTACCGACATGTGGTTCCAAGAGGATGGAGCCACGAGCCACACAAGCGACGCAACGCTCGAAGTTGTTCGACAGAAGTTTGGCGACTGGATCATCACCAGACGACCGTTCATTGATAGGGCACAGCGATCGTGTGATTTGACACCTCTCGATTATTTTCTTTGGCGATACGTTAAATCATTGGTCTACTCCAACAAACCAGCCACTTTGGATGCCCTCGAAAACAATATTCGAGTAGACATCAACGCCATAACGCCGCAAATACTCCAAAATGTCATCCGCAATGGGTCCGACCGCTTGAAGCACTGCCAAAGGGAGGCCGAGGCAGACATTTGAATGATGTTCTATTCCATACATAATTTCATGGATGTAGCTTCAAACTAAAGCTAAAACCAGTTTGATAGCTCAAGCCGTTGTTGCTTTATTCAATTTTTCTTTCCTGTGGTTCTTATTGGGGCACCCTATAGCCCAAACAGCACAGGCTTCTGTTGGACGTCCGAAACAGATCCCAAATAGGTATGTACCGCTGGGACCTAAACTGGACGTCCGTCAGACTTCCTTCACTGGACCACTTTTGTACTTAAAGTTTAGACTTCCATCGGAGATCCGAAATAAGTCCCAAATAGGAACGTACTAGCCAGTCCCAAAAGTGACGTCGTTTAGACATCCGTTGCTGGACTTCTTATGTAGGTACTTCCAAATTCAGACTGGATTGAGAGGTACGAAAAAATTTTTTTCTCTTCATCTCTAAATAATAATTATTATCTAACATTGTCTCAAGTTTTTTGTTATGACATGGTAACCACCTTACGGGCAGTTTACGAAAAATATAATTGTACTATTTAGAAGATATATGACTATCATGCTGAATCAATAAAAATACAGTTATATACTGAAATTTACCCGGTAAAATTTGCCAATCTCAACCTTCGATCATTGACTTCTACTACTTATGACGTTTGAAATTCGCGGGCTCGCGACCAACTTGCATAGTTGTCGGGCGCATGCGTATGCACCGTTTAGCATTGTCAGATTGTCAGGTCTAATACCATTTATGCTAATCTAGCACACAATTTTCTGACTTCTCACTTCTGGAAACGTTTTCGATTCATGTATTCATATAAGCGACTAACTAACAGACAAGCATAGCAAGCAAAAAGTTAAAAATTTTGTTTCACCACATTTATTGAATAGTGATCAGCATTGATGGTATTGGTGCGATTCCTATATGGTACAATTCCAACTCAAATCGTGAGTTAATATGGCAACATTGCTTTCGTCACAGGGTGGTTTTTCTCCCCACTCGATCTCTCATTGGATGATTCAAATTGTAGTCAGGTAACTGCTGCTTCTCGACATGTCGATCTTGTGAAACGTGACTCGTCCATGCCAATCATGTGAATCATGCCATGCCGACTTTGCCGTTTGTTTGTGTTCGCCATTCTGTGGTTCGCCATTGAAATTTTTCAAGGATTACAGTATCTTTAGCATCTATTTGATCTATTTTTTGTTTAGTTGTTTAAAGTCGATCAGGAGAGTAGTCAATTCTGTGGTTGTGATTGTGAACTCGGGCAATATTACAGTGATTATATCAAGGTGTTAGAGAAACGTTTTTATTCAATACCGCCATCATCTCAAATGCTTTTTTAGAATAGATATTTAAAAATACAATGTTACTTGATATGAGGTGCTGAGAAAACTTCAAGAGAAATTCGTATAGAACAAAAATATATGTGCAAACACCGTTTTTTATATATTTTTTGTTGAATACACACCCTAATATATAATATACAGAAGTATTGATTTAAACCTCCTGCTGATAAGTATGGTAGCATTCATTGCCTGGTATCATACAGAACTACAGAAGTACTATTTAGATACAAGAGGCTCTATTTAGGTAAAAGGGAGGCTCTATTTAGGTAAAAGGGAGGCTCTGTTTAGGTAAAAGGGAGGACCTATTTAGGTACGAGGGAGGACCTATTTAGGTACGAGGGAGGCTCTATGTAGGTACAAGGCAGGCACTATTTAGGTACCAAGGCAGGCCCTATTTAGGTACAAGAGAGGTACGATTCGGGTACAAAAAGCCTATATCGGACGTCCCTCGGACCAATAATTTGGTAACATCGGACCTCCCACAGACGGCCGAGGAACGTCGAACGACTTATTCAGGACGTCCTATAGACGTGTGAAAGTCCAAGCCGGACTTCCTTAGAACGTCTGTGGGATGTCTGTGTGCTGTTTGGGAGTAGCCACTGTCGCCCAGACTATCGGACCGTCATATACACGTCGTGTAGCGCAGCATAGTCGGGCGTAATTACACGACTACCACTTTTATCTGCCGGCATCGAGAATCGCTGCCACGCCGCTCAACGCTACGCCACGCCGCGCCGCTGCGTCGTTGCTCGTCCACCGTAATTGCAATGAGAAGAACGTTTAACTACGTGGTGTGAAACTATCCGACGCAAAAATATACACTCTGGCCTAGCTTAATATCGATAGGCTATCTAAAATGATGCTGCTTTCAGCCATAGCTGCCCTGACGCATGTACTACGGGTAATAGGAAAGCTTTGTAACTTAACAATAATAATAATAGGATTTTTTCTCACAACAGTAAAACGATTAATTTTAATAATAGCAGCAACTAGAGATTCATCAAGCCAAGCAGCTTTATTTTTTTCTTAAATACTTGAAAGCTCCAGCTTTTGAAAATTTGATATTTGACTTGACTTGATTTTTAATCTGAACTACTTGACTTGATATCAAGTAAAACCAAACTACTTGATATTACTTGATATCGATCTGTAAAATGCGAATTGAAGCGTTAAAGTAGAGGAATCGCCGAGATTATGACATCAAGCAGGCACCCGATGACTTTAAAACTTTAAAGCCAATCGACACAGAATGGTCGTTAATTGAACGAATTTGCCAGTACCTTAATGTTTCTAAGAGTATTTCCATCATTTTTCCATTAATATGCTGCTCGATAGACCAGATGCGTGGGCTATGGAACTTGACAATAAACCTGATCGAGATGAAACCGATGAACAGATTATAAATAGTATTCAAGCGGCAAGGGACGGTACTGAAGATATTTTAGAATGGTGGAAAAGACAGGAATGTATTTTTCCAAACCTTGCCGCAATGGCCAAAGACCTTTTGGCAACGCCAGCTTCTTCAGCTCCAGTTGAAAGGCAGTTTTCTTGAGCTGCCTTAACTCTTACCAAAACAAGAAATCGATTAGGTGATAACTCCGCTAGAAGTCAAATCATGGATGGCAAATGAGGATATTAATCTTTTTTACTTCTGTGTCATCGGGATCGATTGCTCTGGTCATTAGCCTCGTGTTCTGTGTAGGCTTTGTTACTGTTTCCCGGCGCCACACTAGGAACAGCACTGTTAATTAGAAGCCAAACGGGGAAGGCTCGCTGAGCTTTTTTATGAATATTTAGTTTTGATTGAAAAATCCAGAAATAAATTTCCTCCTCTAACGAGAATCGAATCCGGGGGACCTTCCGGTCACGAGCCCCCACCCCCATCTGAGTTTGTTGTTTTTCTATGTATTATTGTCAGAATTCAGAATATTTTGTATTTTTTTTTTCATATTATTACATTCATTAATTTAACTAAGTTACATCTTTGTATGCATAAATAATTTTTATTGTTATTACGTTTTGGCAGTTAGTCAGATTAATATCAAAAAAGAATTAGCTTGAAAAACTTGCTTGATGTGTAACTACTTGACTTGACTTGGATTTCGAAAACAAATACTTGACTTGATCTTGACTTGATATCATGTCGGTGCTAAAAGCATCTTCTAATACGAGTATGCTGGATATAAATGATATATATTTAAATACCTACTTGAGAAAAATTAAATTAAAACTATGTAATCTCATGGCAACAGGCTACGATATTAGATTTATATGGGTGAAATCACACATTGGTCTTAAACATAATGAAACTGTTGACATGTTGGCCAAAAGAAGCACCATGTTGGAAATTAATATCAACAATTGTATTTCTCTTTCTGATGGCATAATTCGACAAACAGCAATAGCAAAGAACAAGTGGGCGGACACTTGGAAAACCTATCCGGCAGTTCACCCAACCAAATATACTCTTCTCCATCCAGAAATTCCATCGCATCACTGGTATAAAGGATATCGTTACTCCAGGAAAAGCATTACTACACTTATAAGAATAAAATTTGGACATGCCTGTTATCCTGCGCACCTTCACAAGATAGGAGTTACTCCAACAGATTTATGTACAAAATGCAATGAGAAGGGTGATCTGGATCATATTTTTTTCTGCTGTAGAAAAACTATTAGTCATTCTCAAGTCCTTTATAATAAACTCATCGGTCTTAATGTTAATACCCCATTTAATGTTACACATTTATTAGCGCTGAATCAAAAAAGTGTGTTCGATGTCATATTGGAGTTCATCTTTTCTTCAGGCTTGAATTTATAGAATTGTGTTATTAGTCTGGTCGTGGTCTACCTGTGTTGTTTTTCAGAAAGCCGCCCTGACAGACCGCAGTGGCGTGAAATGTGTGACCCTGTTCCTCCTTTTAGGGAATTTTGAAGGTTCGATAATGGCAGGTTGACTCTGGGAGAATAGACTCATATCTACGGGATAGACAGTGACATATGGAAAAATCACATAATAACAATTAGACATTCACGCATTAATAAACAGGTAACTGGCTGTGTGGATATTGTCCTAATGCCAAAAAAAAAAGTAAGCAGATAATAGCTGTAAAATATAGAAGACGATCAAATACAACCGAATAGAACAGAAAACAGCCCATAACAACAGAAGGCATGCAGATAACAGCGCTAGACAATAGAAAACGACCAAACACAGCCGACTACAATAGAAAAGAACAGAAAATGGCTCAATATAACAGAAAGCAAGTAGATAACAACTATAAACCGTAGAAACCGACCAAATACAACCAAATAGAGCCAAAACTAGCTCAAAACGACAGAAAACAAGCAGATAATAACAGGAAACAATAGAAAACGACTAAACACAGCCG
This sequence comes from Callosobruchus maculatus, assembly GCA_951848785.1. Lineage (NCBI taxonomy): Eukaryota > Metazoa > Arthropoda > Insecta > Coleoptera > Chrysomelidae > Callosobruchus > Callosobruchus maculatus. Next base: position 88,888 of record CATOUR010000421.1, read on the forward strand.
AATACGACAGAAAAGAACAGAAAACAGCTAAAAAGAACAGAAAGTAAGCAGATAATGGCTGTAAAATATAGAAAACCAATCACAGACGACGTGCCAGCTAGGCACTATCATGCAATTTCATTCATTCGTTTGAGACCTAAATCACACTGACGAGCTTTAATAAAAGCGAAACGACGTCGTCTGCCTCCACTGTTGTATTTTTAATGAGTTGTTTGATATACATTAATTTATTGTACACCAGAAAGACGAACAAAATATTATATTCTTTCGACTAAAACCATGTTACCATATTGTAAAACCCAATAGGCCAATTCATGAAACTTAATTATATCTATCTATAAACGTTAGCAGTTGAGCAGTACAACTGGCAACTAAAGCTCAGTGATTGATTGCGCTTTATCAAGTCTAATCACGTCTGCTTAGACAATAAATTACTGAGAACTTTTTTACAAACGTTAGTTGCGTTTCTTTGAGACCAGACGTATCACACGTAGCTATTTAGACATGCAAGAATGCAAATCTACTACTGAGGCGTGGATATTTTGGAAGAGCTACGTTTGTTTTGAAACAAAGAAAAGTATTACTGAGTTTATGCCTATATAGCACTGACTAGAAGAGTATTTATCTTATAGTATCTTTGAGATTTTGTACGTTCTTAGTTTTATCATGACGATTCCTATACGTTTGTAACGTCTATTCGAAATAAATAAATGAATATTATGAACGAATGAATAACACCTAGCGGTGGCACGCTACAGGCATGCTTCTGCGTCTTTAGGCAGTGAGCTTTAGATGAATTTTTTTTTTGTGGCATAGGCTGGATACTTTCAATAAACCATAAACATAGAGGCACTTAAATCGTTTATGGGAACCCCGTAACTCTAATAAGATATTTGTTCTATATTTATTGTCACCTGCCACAAATTATTTTTCTGTTGCCTGAAAATTGATATTTTCCAAAAAAGTTGGAAATACTTAGTAAGGAATATTTCCAAAGAGTGAAATTAACGTCTTTATTTCCAAAAATCCCGAGGGACATGAGCAGTAAAGCTTAGTCTTGGCTACTCTGAAGGATCTATTAGATTTTAATAAGACAGATGACAAATACACCGTATCACTATAATGTTTGGAAACGATCATTGGGTAAAATACACAACATATTGAACAAAATTACAACAAAAGCTTTAGAATGTCGTAACCTGGTGGCATATCAAAGATACATTTTTAAAATTGTATATTATTAGACAAATCTATTCTTGTTTAAGCTTTGCTTGTATGCGAAATATATGGTGGAACCACAAGTAGATACTTTTGAGGCAAAGCCAAGAATATTTTTCGTTTTTGTCTCTGTCACCAAATTTAATTGTAATAAAAGGAAATGTAAATAACCAAATGTATAATTGCATCCTTTTTCATAGAAAAAGTTTACCAGGCAAAAGTGCAGCGTCTCATTACCATCCTCGCTGTTACTCTTATGACATTTTTTTCGTCTAAATCGCGAAACATACAACTCACCGGGTATACATTACAAAACTCGTTATGTTTTTGCGGATCTGTTCAGTTGATTTTATGCTATTATATCAGTAATTTCATCACAGCATTTACGTACAGATCGACTGTGACGAATTTGCTATGTCAACGTGCAAAGTAATAAAGCTCAGTGTAATTTGCAAGGAACTGCTTGAACGTGGTGTGGGCAGAATGTTAGAATCTACATTTGTATTGAACTAAATAGTGTAACAAATTCAATGCGAATACTATAATCATATTCCAGAAACCATATCAAATGGCCTGATAATTCAAAATGGTTAGGTTTATTTTACAATTTATTCTTTTATAGTTTCAAATGGTCAGTTGAATATTCAAAAGCGTCACATGTAATCACGAATAGTCAATTGTAAATTTTAAAGGGTCAATTGAAATTCTGTATTTTTCACGTCTTGAAGACTGCAATTGGCGCCTTAGACCTTTGACTTGTCGAATGGAAAACTTGTAGACTTTATCAAATTTTATTATTAGTCGACTCTCTATGGCTTCTCGCTTGATTCGTTTTGTTATAAAGACGTATTTTCAGTAGGTATCTCAAAATATTATTTATCCTTTGCCCTTTTGGTGTTTGACCTCTTTACTAGTAACTGGAAGCCTCAAATTAATAAGGAATGTACCGCTTAACTGTCTACTTTGCTTTTTAGGAATGAGCAAATTAAATGATCTTTAGTCCTGATGATCATGGACAAAATATTGAAACAAATTCCACTGAATTATTGCACTGTCATTGACTCTTGATACGTGTGGACAAATTCTAAGGAGGTTCTAAGAGTGAGGAAAACGTTGATTAACGTTGACTTTTTGAAGTGGATGAAAATTACATTCTAAGATTGCGTTACGCACATACAAAAGCATATTAAAAAAATGTTGTCAAGTTGATTGACTCAGTACTTCCCACACATTACGGTGATATCATTTTATTCCATTGCAACCAAATCATCCCCCCACCCGTCCTCAATAAAACCATCCAATACAAAAACTCTCGAAAATGGTTTCTTGCACCTCTGTAGGAACTAAAATGACACAGTTTCTATTCTGCAAGTTTCAACTGGATGAAACGAAACAATCGGAAGCACCCAAATCTCCTAAAACGAAGGGTCAACTATTTTTATATTTTCAGTTTTCTATTTTAGCTGCGCCGCCATTTCTAAGAACCATACGAATTTTCCATCGTCGCCACGGTAATAATACTGTGTGAAATTTCATTAAAATCAATTCCAGGTTACAGGACCGTCTAAAGCAATACTCGTATGTATCCATCAGAAAATTCCCTTGGTTTCTGTAATAGGTAAGCCTATGTTCCAATGGAACCAATGGAGAGCCTACATTAATACAAAAACCTTTTTTATTTTATAACCCCCACCCCCAACCACCTGATTTCACTCTGCCCAAGAAAAAAGCAGAAAATGATCACGAAACCCTAAAACGTGAAAAAACGGAGTTTGAGCTGTTTCTATATTTTTAGTTTTTTTATTATTGCTGCGCCGCCACTGGCACGATTTATAAAAATCATACGCGTTTTTTATCCTTGTCATGGTAATAATACTATGTCAAAGTCAAAGTAGCATTAAAATCAATTCCATAATTTCTACATTTCTGAATACAGAACAGTGTAAAGCAATACTTGTACATAATGTACTCGTATATATCAGAAAATTCCGTCCGTGGTTCTTGTACTAGGCAAGGCAATGTTCAGACGGACCTAGAAAAGGGTATTATGCCGCTAGGTTTTTCTTTCACAGGACAATGGACAGCCTATCATGAATACAACAACCCCCACCACCTAACCACCCAATTTCACCCCCACAAAGTAGATAATGATCAAGAACCCCTAAAATGCCTTAAAATAGAGTTTGAGGAGTATTTTTTTATTTTTTTGCTAACTACTTCACCCCCCCCGTGCATCAATCTTCAAAATTATCGCAGAATCACCTACTATGGCCCCACAGCATATCGGTACCCAAATTTCATCACAATCCATGCAGCGGTTACTGAGATTACGAGACCAGAAGAACGCGAACCGACAGACAGACCGACAGAAATGGGTAACGTGGATGTTAGTTGTGTAGACACCATAAAACCCCCGAAAAGCATATTATCTCAAAAGCAAATCTTGATCACAATACTCCGCTCACCTCTCGGTGTGGGAAGTAAAATTAAAAGGAAAACGATCTGATTGGAATGAACTCCACCATATCTTAATAAAGAATCACTAGCTTCTCTTTATGATTAAGAAACGTTGTAAGAGGTGAAGAAAACGTTGATTAACAACAAAAGCCATTTCCCCATATTACGTCTACATCGAAAGAATATTAAAAATACTTAATTTCGAGTGAAACTCGCTAAAAATGACGTCTGATAATTATGTGCTCACCCTGCCAGAACACTTTGTATAATATTTACGCTTCTATGAATAAGAATTAAAGTCAGCTCCAGACGAACACAATCGCATATCCGCAATTTTTACATTTTTTGTATGGAACTTTCTACTTGTTTATGTTCCACGTTATTTATACGTAAGTACTTTTCTGCGGTTATTGTTAACTTTAAATATATATCCGTAACGCTCAACGTGATATTGCCACTTCTAACGCAAATAGTTGGTGTATAAAAGAGAACAATTATTAGAATACCAACATTGTGGAAGACTATTTCGAAATCTGCAAAAAGTCTTGACCGTATTAGTCTTGGTTTATATTGTCTGGCATTACGGTGGCCAGAAATAGGTTTGAATTGAAATTCGTTCTCGATTTGAATAATTGAACTGAGAGGACACTGAGATCGACATTACTGTTGCTTACAGTATAACCATGAAATTAATGTTCTGCTCAATTTAATTCAAAATTGGGAATTTTTCTATGTGTTTTAGGATTGGTCCAAACGATATGTTTTCTAAAAGTCAGAATTAAAACGTTGCAAAAATAGAGCGCCCACATGGTGCCTTTTATTTCCTACACCGTTAGGTGAGGGGAGTATTGTGATCGCGAAAATTTTCGATTTTGAGATAATACGCTTTTTAGACGCTTTATGAGATCTACATAACGAAAATCCACGTCACTCATTTCCGTCGGTCTGTCTGTCTGTCGGTCTGTCGCGTTCCTTTTCGCCTCGTAATCTCAGTTACCGCTGCATGGATTGTGATGAAATTTGGGCAGCGATATGCTGTAGGGTCCTAGTGGGTTATGTGCCTATAATTTTGAAAATCGGTGCATGGGCGACGGAGTAATGGGCAAAAAACAGAACATTTCAAATAATTGTTTTAAGAGTTCTTGATCATTTTCTACATTCTTTTGGGTGGGGGTAAAATTGGGGTGGTGCGGAGTTGTAAAACTGAAAAATTTGTCCACTAACCTGTGAAATAAAGACATAGCGTCATAATACACTTTCTTAGGTCCATCCGAACATTGCCTTGCTATTACAGAAACCAAGGGAATTTTCGGATGTATACATTCGAGTATTGCTTCTGATGTTTCTGTATTGTGCAAAGTGGAAGCTATTGGATTGAATATAATGAAATTTGTACACAGTACTATTACGGTGGTGAGAGTACTGCTCTAGTTTAGTCAACATAAAGAAAAAGAAACAAATGGAACACTCTACCCAAATCAGATTACTGCATGAATTACGTGATGTACCTAATGATTGGCAAAGTACTTATTCGCTTAAGAAGTACAACAAAATGAAATAACACAAAGATGGCACTTTTTTATGAATTAGTTTTCTTACAACTGTTTCTCTATATGTAGCCATCAATTTTTGAAGTAGGTACTCTACTAAAATCTAATATGCCTCCTTCTTTATGTCTCTGTCACTATATTTTTTCATTGTAATACGCCAAATTCATTGGAAATTTTCATATGACGTTATAAACTCAGTCAAAGCTTCCAAGAAATTGTTGAATGTGTGTCGTTCTTGTCCAATTAGGGAGAAATGTATGGAAAGATAGAGCCAACGTCTCTTTTTTTTGAAAAATAGGTTTTCCTATCAACGCGGTAAGTTTTGTCCTCAACATGTTGAACTGTACACTGTGCAGAAAAAACGTAGTATCTGAAACAGATTTTAGAATTTATTTACTTTTTGTGTCCTAACCGTTGTAATCCAATATTTTGTGAGACTGAGAGATTTTCCATAACAATCAAGTTGCCTACAGCATACGGAAAAAATATTTGCGGCTGTTGTGGTATAATCTCTCACTCACGCCTTGAAGATGACGCACTCTTAGCGACGAAACGTTGGAATTCTATATATTTTTTCAAATATATCATTGACCGTATACCAGAATTTTATTACAAAATACAGACTTTAGAAGACTGGGAAGTTTCTGTTTCCCATATAAAAATTCTTTAAGATCAGGCACAGTTCCAAAAACTAACACGTTTGATTTTTGTCATAGATTTTCTGTCTTTTATCAAAAATGAACTGGTTTCGAATATTTTTTGTTCGTTGCCTAAAAAATATCATGAACTTTATTTACTTTTCTATAAATAGTAACGACCACCATGTGTTATTCTTAAATTTCAATTCGTGGCTGCTAAGCGAGTAATTGTATAGAAACTGCTTATAACTTGTATAAAGGATGATGAACTAGTAATTCTTGCGCTGGCATCCTCAGAATCTATTTATTACCTCTTGAGCGACCCCTAATAAACTGAGAACTCGTCAGCGGCGTCGGCACCCAGCAAATTAGGTCTATGTACCTTCACCATAATTTAAGTGAAGGTACACACCCGGCATTTTTGTAAACCAAGAAAATGATAAAATGAAAATTTGTCAAAATTTAGATTTCATAAGTTAGTTGAAACTTTAGTTCTTAGAGTTCGAATAAAAATAATGACTGATGTTTTCTAGATCTAATTAAATAAATTTTGTGATACAAAGGAACGTTGCTTATTTACACTTCATTACTTCGATACCAATATTCCAAAAAGGGTACAAAAATATCGAAATAGTACCAGATTCTGTACCCATCTTAAAAAACTCAGGCACTCCACTGACTTTATTTCCCCGAACACTGCATCAACCGACCGATCTTGACGTTTATAGTTTATAATTATAATTTCCGAGACATAAATATAAAAAGCGAGGTATTATAAGATCGCAGAGACGCGCTGAAAAACATATCAGTTCAAAAGCTTCGTTATTAATTATTTTAATACCTATTTCCTTACGATATATCTACACTGCAATCGTGTGCAAAGACTTGTTTTAAATGAGCTGAAGACCAAAGAGGTAGACTCATTACTCATTGTGTATTTGCCGGGTATCTCTTAGCGTCGATGACAGTTTGGTGTTTGAGGCTAAAGTTTAAATCAGAAGAAAGATATGTTTGGATTTATAAGCCATGCCAATACATATAACACTCTGTGTTGTTCAAAACTCCATAAATCGCTTAAAACAAAAGCTGCATCCCAAGACATCTTTACGCCAAAGCTACTACAAGTACATTGGTTTCTCAATGTTGTACTTAAGCATCTAATTCGCACAATCCTTATTTTCACTTGTCACTTTTCACATATAGTTGAAAACGTAAGGTGACAGCATAGTGAACAATCAGCACAATATCTCAGGTTGGCGGCAATTACACGCGCATCCCCTCCTTTTGGATGATTATTTGTAGGGATGCTAACGATTCTTCGATACTTGAAATGTATCGATACTTCTGCACTAATACCGAGTATTTTTATCTTAGATACTTTTTGAGCGATTCCAAGCTGGTATCGCTACTTTTGTAGCGGTATCGGTATCGAAAATAATTATATAATTATTGAGGGGTGTAATCATTGCACAAAATTCTCTGTACGAACCAAACGCGCCTTCATTGGCGTGTACAGCTCTAACTTGGCCAAAAAATATCGAATTGGTACCGGTATCGATATTTTTATTTTCGCATCTCTACCCAGACTTCACACCCGTAACCCCCCGTAACCCGTAATCACCCAAAATGGCACCGTCAAGATCAAATTATGTGGGAACCATTTTTATCTAGGAAATCCTCAGAGAGATTCTGCTGGTTGTTTTACTAAACACAGCACACTTGCTGTGGTAGGGTATCAGGTTTTGCAAAAGTAATGACAAATAGGTACTTATATCTAAGTACTTGACGTATGTTCCTATCCTGTTGACGACACATGTTCTCTTTCTTCTACTTGTGATAAAAGACTTCATCATTACCACGTTTTGCTGTTATAGTATTTATAGTATTAACTTGTTTTATTTTCTTTTTCAGGTAAGTCCAAAGAGGTTATGTGCTACGATACAAAAAGGGAACAGTCAACCTGTAAGTTACAGTAGGAATTTCTCACTAGAGTTTGGTAATGTTACATGAGAAACCTTATGCAGAAAGGTATGAAAGTGTGAAAGAATAGATTGATGGCCACAGTTTTTAGTAACCAATAGAAATGATTAATGCAATCCTTCTTTTGATGTCTTTAGTTAATGCATTGTCTTTTGTGATTAGACTCTAAGGTTCGTTTTTCATTGTACATTTTATTCTTTGATTTTGACGTGGGCAGCTACTTTTGTCCTTTTCCTGTATGAATTTCCATAGCGTTACCGTCACTAGTTTCTATTTTTTTTTTATTTATAGTTAGGTAGTGTGGTACCTGACATTTCAACATCATCTTAACTTGTGCTTATGTTTTTGCTATAACAATGCCATGAGATCTGTGAATCTAATAGTTTGAATCTTCTCACATTTGATAGAAACTCGTACATCCTTGATAACCTTCTTGTTCAATCTCAGTCCTTTTTCTCTTATTGTTGTTTGACAATTGTATCCAATAGGGTAATTGCAGTGGTCATAATTTTGGATTAAAGATATGTTCAAATGAAAGAAAAACGTATTCAAGGGCTGTCTATAACAAAACCTCCACTCTTGATGCTGTTCAGATGAAGAAATTTGTAATTATAATTTACGGATTTTTCAAATTTTTCCACGTGACTGAAAATGGGTGCTGACGTCACAAGACAGTGCAATGATCGACATTATTAAACCCATCTCTAACTATAAATGACAACTCCAAAAAGCATAAAATAGCATGTTGTTCTGTGACACAGAAACAAGCCAATCTTGCGTCAATTTTCCATTTTGATCTGTGATTTGGACTTGTTGCTTGTTCACGCCAAAATCGTCAAGTACCGTAACCAAAATTATCGATCAGAAAGTGTTCATGATACCTTACATCCCATCACTATAATGTCTTGTGACGTCAGAGGTCGTTTTCGCGCCGTTTTCACTAGTTCAAATTTATATTTGGAATAAGTCTCAGAAGCAACTTAAAAAATTAAAATATTCTATTTTATGATGTTTAATACGTTATAATGAATGTTTCAAGGCAATATTTTAATTTTTTTGTGCAAGGACCCTATTCTATAGAATTTATTATTAGTGCCCTACCCCTTCCTCTAGATCCGCCTCTGACCTGCTCCTCTGCTCAATCCCTAACGTACCGGCGTCTATTGATGGAAAAACTAACGATCGCTGCAGAATACCGGATAGCAGGAGCTCGATAACTCCGTTTTCCGCAGGCTCTACAGACGCCGTGCATTTTTGTACCACTAGATGGCTGTAGCTATACAACACCCATTGGAGGAAGGCTTTAAAGAGTTTCTTGCACCATTCTTGATAAAAAAAAGTTCAACTAAAAGATAAAAGGTGCTTGATTTTGCTGTACTTATAAATCATGATTAACCCTTAACTGACATTGTGAATTTTTTGAACATAAATATTGTTGTGGGGTCTTATGGACACCCGAAATGTTTTTTAGTTAAAAAAAGATGTGGATTCAGATAATTTTTTTTATTTTTCAATTATTTGTATAAATAGTAAAAAAACAGGGCATACCTACATATACATACAGGCTCACTAATAACCAATTTATTGACGTAAACGGTTTGAAATCAGATACAAAACACAAAATTTGCGTTAGAACTAGGTTGCATTTTATTTTTCCCGTAGTCTTCCATTGCTCAAACCTTACAGCCATATAATAATACACTCCAGACTCCATAAGTCCTAAAAGTTGTTGAATTAATTTCTTTATAGTTGTTAAAGTTGTCTTGTTCTTGTCAAATCATCATCATAGTCTCAATGTCTTAACAGACATGTTGTGAACTCGTAAAATGCATTAAGTCGGAGCTAGAGTATTGCCGACACGAATATTATCAATAGTTTTGAAAACTGTAGCATGCAATCGTTCGAGATTTACTGTCAGTTCAGTGGCGTTCTTGATACTCATATCCAGCAACTGTTTCGTCGTATCCACCCAGCGAGTAGAGGGACGGTCACGGCGCCGCCAACTCGGGGCATAACCCTGAACTACAAGTTTCTCCATATTATCGCTTCTGTGTATATGTCCGAAGAATGTAAGCATTTTCGTCGACACATTGGAGGATAGTCTCTTTATATTACCGAGCTCATCCAGTAAGGAAACGTTAGTTCGATGGGGGTATAAGGAACTCTCAGCATTGTCCTCCACGTCCACATTTTAAAAGCATCTATGCGATCTCGATGTGCCTTTTTAACAGTTCAAGTTTCAGAGGCATACAAAAGTATGGAGAACACAACAAACTGAACCAGTGACATTTTGGTAGCTTTAGTGATGCTATGGTCACGCCATATTTTAGTAAGCTTTGTCATGGCCACACGTGTCTGCTGAATGCGCCGTCGAATCTCATTTTCACAGCTACCCGAATTATCGATCAATGAACCCAGGTATACAAAACTTTGAACTATACTTCACAACGGCCTACTCTACTGACTTTATTTCTCGATGATCATCGTGCTTGCTATCTACGATCATAACCTAGGTCTTGCTGTAGTTAAAATCAAGACCATATGCTGCCCTGCGTTGTTCTAAGATGTTTAATAGGGCTACTAGTCCTTCCTGTCAAATACTTGTTTCGTAATTCTTCTTTGGCCAGACAGAGATCTTATATTGGACATGTATACTGCCATCTTCACTTAGTGGTTTTAAAATAATGATCCTCTATGCTCTAATGCTTGTACTTCCTTTACATATTTTTTCTATCGATTGATATACTGAGACCAATTTAACGCTAGTCTGTATACGATCTATCTTAATATAGGTACCTTTAAAATAATTATCCACCCCGAGTCTACTGTGTACTTAAAACAAAAATGATGGTCTTCTGACGATCTTATAGTTTTTTAGAGTGTAAAGATTACATACAATCACCTACCTTAATTGAATGCAGCATCGCCATTGCAAACACGTCGTCGATTTTTAGAAGTAAAGCAAATACGACGGTTAGTTTTTTGGAGCAGATCATTATAATGGAAAAATTATCTCACCCCAGTCGCGGCAAAAAAGCCGGCAAAGTGGCGCTATATCAACGCCCGTCATCGCCACAATGTGTCTGAATCGGACACTTTGCATCCAAATTCCACTTAATCAACATACAACGTGTAATTTCAGGATTCACTTTATGGTTAGAAATTGCAGTTAATTGATTATCGTTCAGCCACTTTTTTGTCGAAGATGATAGGTGACGCGTGATTGGAGGTCGAGCTTCTTATCGTTCTGTCAGGCTGATGACATTTTGAGCACTTGGATGAAGGACCGTGGCTTGAACAAAAGAGCTGCAATGGACTACCCAACTAACAATTATCAGTTCCTTTAGAGTTGTAAGAACGTTTACATAGCATTTCTTTCACAGCACCGTTTGCTGTAAGAACGTTTGCAAAACGTTCTCACAACAGTTATACAGGCAAAATGGGCACAACGTATAGAGCAGTTCAGTCATTTAAGATGTTCTATAAAGATTGCCTGCAACTGTTAAGCAACAGTTGTATAAACGTTCTTGCAGCTGCTAAAGAGTCCTTACATTACTACTACATGACAGCTCCCTAGGAGCTGTGTAGTGCTTGGGTACATCAATAATGCGACAACAAAACCTCTTTTTTACAACAACTACACGATTGTTTTGTTGCATGAATCAACTTTATTGTAATTAAATGATTCTCTAAATATTGCATAAATGAAGTAAAAATATTTTATACAGTCAAATTATTCTAGCTCCTAATAGCATGTCATCTTATGGATCCATCTTGTTTGTGGATATATCGGCCATTAATAATCTTGAATAGTATCCTTAACAAATCCGACAGCATGCATCCAGAGGGCTTGATTTAGTTGCACAAGAAATTTTACTGTGCATTTTGCATAAAATAATGACGAATTTTTCACGCGCTCGGTATTTGATGGATTTTTCAACACTGCTCTATATTGAATTTCAATTTTAACCTAAAATATTATGTCTTTATTACATTGGAATCATCACCAAGGCTCACAATTTCTACATTTGAGCGCATTTATATCAAAAATATATAGTTTGCGATTATTGAAACAAAATTAAATAACCTCCACAGCAGTATCGATTGATTAATTGACCAATATAGCCGCCGGTTATGATATTCATGCGTGTCAAAGTATCATCCATGTTGATTGTCGTCTTATAGAATAGAATGATGTAATCGGCAGTTGTTATACAGCAATTTGGCGTAGCACTGAATTCATAGCTGTCAGTCGGCTGCCATGTACTAGGCTAGATCCGTCACCGACGAGTCGAGCCGTATGTCACTGAGTTGCGATTTGGTCCTGTTCGCAGTAGTTATAAGGTCTGTTTTTACAGAGAATCACAAACCAGTCAGAGCCAATCAGTATTCGCCATTGCAGTTGTCAAACTATTTCTGACTAGTACTGGCCAATCAAATTGACGCTGACTAGTTTGTGATTGCTGTAAAAACAGACCTATAGAGTAGATATACAACATTTACTCCTTTAACATACTTAAGAAATGCTGTTATACAGAGCAACATTGTTTTATGGATGTCTATATGCGGTTGGGGTGCTTTTATGAAATATAGCTTATATATTGAAAACATTGCTCAATAGGTTCCAAATCTTCAAGCAAATCATTTGTCCGCGCTGTGTATTATTTGCAGTTATTGTTTTCTTGCCAGTGGTTGTGACCTCGACTGGAATTTCTACTAGCAGGTTTGGGCTTATTTTCTAAATTACGTTTTTATATGGAATGCGGCAATTCTTTTCACTCTTTTCCGCTTCGTAAAATCAGCCATTGTAACTGTAAATTAATTCACAAAAGCGTCTAACCTAAAATAATCATCAGAACTTCTATAAAGCTGTTTCTAAATACCTACATTAAACAACAAAAATATACCGATTTTCTGCTCGGTAATCGCCAATATAGCTGCCAAAAACAGCTTTTAACAGCTATAAACCACATACATAACATATTTCGCATGCTAAAGCAATAAGGTGAAGGTTGGTTGTATAATTACTACAGAAGGAGCCGAACAGCTCGGAACGTCATTCTTACAGAGCTCTTACGTAGCTATTTTATGCAGGCAGGTGATCTGTTGCATATAAATGCTTTAATAAGCTTTTATACAACAGTTCCAAATTTATCGCATAAGATGTTCTATAAAGTTGCTACAAGAACGTTCTAAGTACTTCGCTAAAGAACTAATATGCTGCTGGGAGCAAAATGGCATTTTGGACAGCATTTGACGAGCATTTTAGTGTTTAGGAAACAACAATACAACAACTTCACAACTGAACAGTCCTTTTAGTCGCGGCTTATAGTGCGTCTTTGCTAGTTGGGTAGTATCACGAGGTTAAGAACAATGATTTGATTGTTATAACCGCTTAGTGCATACAAAAATAAACGTACTGCTGCGTTTCGTTACTTGCTACATCATTTTGTTTTTTAGTAATTCCATTCTAAGGTTTAAAGAAAGGAGTTCAAATTCAGCCAATCAGTGCCAACCGTGCGAATCATCAGCAGTGCATTGTTGCCAAGAACAGCTCCGACTCGCAGACGGGAACAGAAGACAAGATGGATGAGCCAGCCCGCGTACAGCTCTGTCATTTCGTGCGCCATCAGAATGCGGCAACACAGCACACATATCTGTCTTTTGATTGGCTGTTCGCCTTTAGTGCAGTGACGTCACTACCCTAGGAGAATTCAAATATTTTCCTTATTTTCATGGCTTTCCTATGCCCAAAAAAATCGGAGAAAAAATTGAGATGATCTTTATGACGTACTCTTATCATATGCAACAAAAAAGAATCATGATACTAATCGATTCCTTTATTAGTCCAAGAATGAAAGTGATGCGATGATATTTTAGACACAATCGTGAATAAAGTGGCACAGTGATACTACATAGTCGAATTACTTGTCAAATAGATTTTTTAGTATATCAACTTCTCAGTTTCCGACCAAGTAGCCCCAGTAGGCCCCTTTGCCATCCCTGAATATCACTCCTCAGCCACTACTACCTATCTCCTCCTACCAAACCTTCCCGACCTTTTGACAAAGGTCGGCCCAGGGTAATTCCTCTGGTTGGAGTATATACAAAGAACTCATGTTGCCAAGCATCCCTCCAAAAACAAGCCATGGTTACCTCTCTCTCTCAGTTAGGTACCTCTAAAAACCAATATTACAAAGAATGGAGGAAAAATCCAAATGCCGAGAACCACCGCAGTTTTATCGACGCCAGAAATCACTGTAAACGCGTGATTGACAGCAGCAAGAAGGAAAACAACCAAAAAATTAAGAACAAGCTCCTCTCATGTCCTAGTTCGTCCAGAACATTCTGGTCTATAGCTAAGGCTGTTAGTCAGAACTTTTCCTATTCGTCAGTACCAGTCTTGACCAGAGAGGACAAGTCCATCGCTTCTGCTCCTAAAGAAAAGGCAGACATCTTGGGGAAGCTCTTCGCAGCCAATGAATTCTACTGTAAACTTTCGAAGAAGTACTCCGACCACCACCATAAGCGTGAACTCGAGAATGGCAGAGGTCAAATTTCAAAAACAAACACATGAAAATATTACATCAAAATCTGCAGTACGAAAAAAACGAATATTTTGTAAATCAAATACTAACTACTGTTTCAAAGCTAGGATCGTATACCTAATATAGCTTAAAGTTTTCCCTCGTTATGGAAAAAGGGGGCAAAATGATCTGGCTTATGTTGGTCTCTGATCAGAGTAATTAAAGTAGCGATAATGAAAAAGACCTGAAAACGTTCAACAGATTTCAGTGAGAAACCTTCTTACCTGTCTTGAGGCTACACATAGAAGATCTTTCAGCTTTTATAAAATTCCGAAGGTCTGACGATCAAGATCTCTTGGACTTAGGACTTAGGATGTAAATTTGGATCGTGGCTCAAAGCCATTAAAGTTAGTGGTTGGACTAAAGATGAATGGCTCTCTTTTTGGAGCACACCAAATTTCACGGACATCTCTGGCGCATTATTTCATTATTTACGAGTGTGTGTGTCCCCTTTCATTCAAAAATAGTATCTTCCCGCCTCTCCTAATAGTTTTCAGCACGTGCGATGTGCGGTGTGCGTGTGGTCTTCACGCTATTCGATGATTGAGTGCTGTCAAAAAGTCAACGTTCTGTGACACTTAATCGCCCAGCTACCCAGGCGACAAACTCGCTCCATGATTTAAGGGACTTTCTGTCGGTACTTCAGCTTTTTCGGGTCTCAAAAGCATACACTGTAATCGAGTTGGAGTATATATAGAGTAAACAAAAAAATAAAAATAGGATCTATTCGGTATAGTTTTTATTTTTATTTGACTATTTTATATAACTTTATGGCAAACCAAAATAAAGAAAACCTAGAAATGATACAATAAAAAAAACAAACATATTTAACTATGATTAACTTAATATGTACGTATGTACAGAGCATAGGTAGATAGTAATTTAGACAGGAAAAATAAAATACACCTCAGTGAGAACTGTTAATATTAGTGCTCAGATACTCCTGTGTGGAATAAAAGCAGTGGTGTAGTAACATCTGCTTGACTTTTTTCTTAATGGTCTAGGGTATAGCGCGCGAAATTGAGAATCCAAGAAAAGACGTGTTCTCATGTTAGCGAGGAGGCGTGGCCGCCTGTTCCCTTTCTCCAGTGTGTGTGTCTAAGATGAGGGGGTCCAAAAATCCAAAGGTAAGGTCAAAAGGTCGAAGGGTGAAGTCCAAAGGTCACTATAAATATGAATTTTGCATTTCCAAGCTCCTGACGTTACCTTTAAACCTACAGTAATGGTTCAAAAAGCTAATTGAAGGAGAATGTTTGCGCTTTGTGACCTATTTGGCCTTTTTTGATATCGTATTTGGTTGTTAAATTACAGGCATTTGTAGAATGTATGATTCTGCATCGCGAGTTTCTTTGCAGTCTAAAAAACTTTTTTGAGAAAATCGCAAATAGTTGTCATTCATTAAGGTCTCAACTATCACCTTCTGAAATACTGTGTCATCATCATCATAGTCATATTGTCTTAACAGACATGTTGTGAATTCGTAAAATGCATTTACTCAATTTACGAGTTTCTCTTGGGATATCTTTAAGATCTTTAATGCAGTAGTTTCCCATTTGCTTTCTACATCCTCATGCCGTTGACCAGATGGTATCTACTGGTTCATACGCCTTTAGGGGCAATTTCTCACCCCAAGGACAAGAAGGTGTCCTGACTCTTGTCAACTCGTCCACCCAAAGCTGTTGGTTGAGAAGAGGTTACTGCTTATACCGACAGTTAGTTCGGTTCCTTTTAGTCGCCTTTTACGACACGCAGGATAGACGATGGGAGATATTCTAACCCGTCCCCATACCGGGAAATACTGTGTATGTAGTTTGAAAAACAAGTGAGTTCTGTTCGAAATGGTAATCCGTGTTTTCACATGGCAAATACATATGTATAACTGTGTATATGCAGGCCTCTTAATGGTATGTATATTGCTTGACGGTAGTCATAAGACAGTTTTTTTTATAAAAACTGATGTCTAAAGAGTGCTTCAGATCCTCTGGTATTATAATTGTGGATATCTGACTGGATGTGAAAATTCTGAGAATTCACATGACTGGCAATTAATGAGTAGTAAATATACAAACAAGGGACTGTTAATACGTGCAAACTTTTAAATATCGGCTACAAGTAGCTATTGTAATGTGCTCGTGTTATAACTCTCAGTGCTTTCTTTTGCAGCTTAAAGGCTCGGATCGCTAGCTAAGCCATACAACAGTACCATATACTAGATGACTGTAGAAGATACCGTAGTAGGCACTTAGTAACCCTCCCTGTGAAGAAATTCACTTAAGCTGACGCAATACAAATCGAATCTTACTTAATTTTTTACAAAGAATACCTATATGAGGTTCCCATTTAAGAGCCTCATCTACCGTGATTCCCAGCAAAGTCACTGGTGAGAACATTTATATTAGTCGACAGGACGAGTTCCTTAGATTTCTCTTTGTTCATTTTCAAGTGATTGTCGGTGGACCACTCTTCAGCTCTATTTACTGCGTCTGATACTACGTTTTTCAGAATGATAAAGTCAGAATTAAATTGAATGAAAGTAGTATCATCAGCAAAAACACGCATTTGATTGGCGCAAGGTGATGGAAAATATCATTTAAGTAAGCAACGGAAAGAAAAGGTCCTAATATTCATCCTTGAGGGGAATCATAATTATTAATTTTTATTACTAATAGAATTCCATTTATTGAATCAACCACCTGTGACCTATTTCCTAAATGAGAACGAAAAAATTATATCATAAGTATGATACGTTGAATGAAAAAGAGTCTACGGCTCTAGCAACACATAGCATAGATACAAGTCATAAGTTTAATTTTGAGAAACCAGACTTAATTTTGAAGTTGTACATTGCAAAGGATAAAGTTGTCGAGAAGTCTTCTTCTTCTTCTTCTTCTTAAGATGCTTGATCCTTGAGGACGTTGGCTATTACATTTGGCCAATTAATCTTATTTGTGGCGGCTCTATATAATCCTATGGAGGTCATATTTGACCACTGTCGCAGGTTTTTGAGCCTGGAGCTGCCTGGTGCCCTCTTACTATTGATTTTGCCTTCGATAATAAGATGGAGCAGTTATTCGTATTTCTCATAATGTGGCCAAAATATTGTGTTTTTCTTTCTTTTATGAGGTTAATAAGCTCTGTTGTCTTGTTCATTTTCCGAAGGACTTCCTCGTTTGTCGTATGACTTACGTAAGATATTCTAAGCATTTTACGGTAACAGCAGAGTTCGAAAGATTGCATTATTTTTTGTGTTTCTTCTGTCATTGTCCAAGCTTCAACACCGTACAGTGGAGAAAACATAGCATCTCAGTCTTCGAGCTCTTGATGGGATATTAAGTTGGCTTCTACATAGTACCTTTTGCACTTTATAAAATATGTTACATGCCTTTTCAATGCGTGTTCTTATCTCCAGTGAATGGTCCTAACCTAAGCTTCATCAAGATTACTTCCATGTACTTTAGAATATTGTTTCTAACATCATCATCAAAAAAAAATCAAATCAACGTATGCATTAAGTTGGAATTCCCGGAAGATCCCATCTCTGTCGACGTGGCTGCCGAAAATGACGGTCTTTATATTCAGAAGATGAGACAATCTCGGCAGCAGGAAGCTACGATAGAAGGGAGGGAGGGAGAGAGATTGATATTGTAATCTGCTTAGCAAAAATGGCCCGCCACCGCCGAGTATGTACACATTATCATACTATTACGAGGCGTCAGCGGATGATGTATGGCGTCAGACGCCCGGAAAATAATGGGATCATTGGCGGGGCGACAATAAGGGGCACCAGAAACATCCCCTTTTCCATCCTTCTTATCCTAGGCTAGCGCGTTGGAAAAAAAAGTAGGAAAGAATTCACTTGAGTAAACTCAAACGGCGCTCTCACTGTGGAATTTGTTAGTATCATTGATTAACACATTTAATCTTTAATCAATGTTAGTATAGAAATGTAAATTTTTTTTAACCCGAAGCGGTATTGACAATAACGTATCATCAGTGGCTCAGGGCTCTAACCTTGGTCCTTTGCTTTTCGCTCTTTTTATTAATGACCTCTCTAGTGACCTACTCTATGCCGGTGATCTAAAGATCTTTTCAAATATAGCTAATACTCAGAACTGTATCAGATTGCAGAAAAATCTTGATCTTTTGTCAAATTGGTGCCTCAGTAATAAACTTGATTTATATATATCTAAATGCCATATTTTATCATTCACCAGGAGTAGAAATGCAATCTGTTTTGATTATACATACAATGAGGTTACGGTCACTAGAAAATACTTGGTAAAGACCTTGGCGTGTGGTTTGATGCTCGTCTCAGTTTCAAAGAACATATTGACAAAATAGTAATTTATGTTTTAAAGTCGATGGTATCTATCCTGAGCATGGGATTAGCGAGCAAATTTTATGTAGTCGGTTTAATATGGACTGTTTGGACTTAAGAAGAATTAAGAGCGCTGTAATATTTCTTTTCAAACTAGTGGATGGTATGATTGATTGCCCTTCTCTTTTATTACAACTTGACTTCAATGTCCCTGCAGTTGTATTGCGGTCGTTTGATTCCTTCCGGGTAAAGAGATGGAACACAAACTTAGGAGTGAACTCTCCCATAAATTTTTCCACAAAAAATTTTAATTGCATTTCTGGTAGATGTGATATACACGCAGTCTCATTAAGTTCTATTTTAGTGGCTCTCGCTGATTCATATCACCAAATATATTGATCTTCTCTAGTGTATAATCTGAATTTTTGTTTAACAAGTGAATATTGCTGATTTGTTTTTTTTATTTTGAATGTATGAGTGATAAATTAGTGCTTTTTGGCTTCTTATTTTATGTATGTTGATGGGACTTGTTACTTTTATGCACCATGCTTAATTTGAATTTTTGTAATAAGGCCTTTAAGCCATTTTTTGATTTTTTCTATTTCTTGATTGTTCATTTATGAATACTTTTTCCTGTAATTGGAACTTTCTGTTGGGAAATAAACTATTTACTATCAGTGCGCCAGTGCGATGATCGCTAATAAGCGTGAAACAGCTGTCTGCGTACTGGTGGATTGACGGAGATATAGAGCAACCCTCGTACATCGACTCTCATATGCAGCAGCATATAGAACCGCGCTCTTCTGGTCGGCCAAGCGGACGCGCCGTGGCGTTCCACCAAAAAAGGAAGCTGCTGTTTAGCAGCGATTTTCTTTGGTTTGCCGTTACCTTCGGGTACCAGATGGCGCACAGACAGATCTTTTCTGTCGCCTGCTCACAAAAACGGATTTTTTTCGGACTACTTTTTTCATGCTGATTCCGAATTTGTATTTAGTTTTTCTCTAGCACCTGTACTTTTGGCTATCTTTTGTATGGCCTCAGATGTCCGGAAAATAATGGGATCATTGGCGGGGAGACAATAAGGGGCACCAGATACATCCATTCCATCCATTCTTTTAATTCTGGGTTTGGGCAGAGAACTAACGCGTTGAAAAAAATGGGTAAATAATTGGAACTACATAGTTAGATGATATAAAATCACGTAGAACTGATCGCAATTTTGAGTTTCAGTCTCGTTTGACTAAAATCAAAAATTTCAGATCTCAGGTTTGTCTAAAAAAAAAACGAAAACTTTGATTTAGCTTTCTATTAAGATGAAACCATGTATTTTGAACAATTTGAGAGTACTGATTATAAATCCAGTCGCAGCTTTGAGTTTCAGTCTCGTTCGTTGAACCAAAAATTTCAGGTCCACCAGATCTTCAGGTTTGCCTAAAAAAAATCGAAAATCTTTATTTGGCTTTCTATTAAAATAAGTCCTTGTATTTTGGATAATTAGAGGGCACTGATTCTAAATCTGGTCGCAGTTTTGAGTTTCAGGCTCGTTTGTAGAAAATCAAAAATTCCAGATCCTCCAGATCTTCAGGTTTGCCTAAAAAATCAAAAACCTGTATCTGGCTTTCTATTAAGATAAATCCGTGTGTTTTGGATAGTTCGAGGGTACTGATTATAAATCCTGTCGCAGTTTTGAGCTTCAGGCTCGTTTGTCAAAAATCTAAAATTTCAGATCCTCCAGATTTTCAGGTGTGCCTAAAAAATCAAAAATCTTTATTTGGCTTTCTATTAAGATAAATCCTTGTGTTTTGGATAGTTCGAGGGTACTGATTATAAATCCGGTCGCAGTTTTGAGTTTCAGGCTCGTTCGTCAAAAATCAAAAATTTGAGATCCTCCAGATCTTTAGGTTCGCCTAAAAAATCGAAAATCTTTATTTGACTTTCTATTAAGATAAAACCCTGTGTTTTGGCTAATTTGAGGGCACTGATTATCAATCCGGTCGCAGTTCTGAGCTTCAGTCTCGTTTGGCGAAAACAAAAAATTTCAGATCCTCCAGATCTCCAGGTTTGCCTAAAAAAAATCGAAAACTTTTATTTACCTTTCTATTAAGATGAAACATTGTGTTTTGAATAACTTGAGAGTACTGATTATAAATCCGATCGCAGTTTTGAGTTTCAGTCTTATTTGCCGAAAATCTAAAATTTCAGATCCTCCAGATCTTCAGGTTTGCCTAAAAAATCAAAAATCTTTATTTGGCTTTCTATTAAGATAAATCCGTGTGTTTTGGATAGTTCGAGGGTACTGATTATAAATCCGGTCACAATTTTGAGTTTCAGGCTCGCTCGTCAAAAATCAAAAATTCCTGATCCCCCAGATCTTCAGGTATGCCTAAAAAATCAAAAATTTTTATTTGGCTTTCTATTAAGATAAATCCTTGTGTTTTGGATAGTTCGAGGGCACTGATTATAAATCCAGTCGCAGCTTTGAGTTTCAGTCTCGTTTGTCAAAAATCAAAAATTCCTGATCCCCCAGATCTTCAGGTATGCCTAAAAAATCAAAAATCTTCATTTGGCTTTCTATTAAGATAAATCCTTGTATTTTGGATAGTTCGAGGGCTCTGATTATAAATCCAGTCGCAGCTTTGAGTTTCAGTCTCGTTTGTCAAAAATAAAAAATTCCTGACCCTCCAGATCTTCAGGTTTGCCTAAAAAATCAAAAATCTTTATTTGGCTTTCTATTAAGATAAATCCTTGTGTTTTGGATAGTTCGAGGGCACTGATTATAAATCCAGTCGCAGCTTTGAGTTTCAGTCTCGTTTGTCAAAAATCAAAAATTCCTGACCCTCCAGATCTTCAGGTTTGCCTAAAAAAATCGAAAACCTTTATTTGGCTTTCTATTAAGATTGAACCTTGTGTTTTGAATAATTTGAGGGTTCTGATTATAAATCCAGTCGCAACTTTGAGTTTCTGGCTCGTTTGTCGAAAATCAAAAATTTCAGATCCTCCAGATCTTCAGGCTTGCATAAAAAATCAAAAATCTTTATTTGGCTCTCTATTAAGATAAATTCTTGTGTCTTGTGTAGTTCAAGGGTACTGATTACAAATCCGGTCGCAGTTTTGAGTTTCAGGCTCGTTTGTCGAAAATCAAGAATTTCAGATCCTCCAGATCTTCAGGTTTGTCTAAAAAATCGAAAATCTTTATTTGACCTTCTATTAAGATGAAACCTTGTGTTTTGAATAATTTGAGGGCACTGATTATAAATCCGGTCGCAGTTCTGAGCTACAGTCTTGTTTGGCGGAAACCAAAAATTTCAGATCCTCCAGATCTTCAGGTTTGCCTAAAAAATCGAAAATCTTCATTTGGCTTTCTATTAAGATAAATCTTTGTATTTTGGATAATTCGAGGGTACTGATTACAAATCTGGTCGCAGTTTTGAGTCTCAGTCTCGTTTGTCGAAAATCAAAAATTTCAGATCCTCCAGATCTTCAGGTTTGCCTAAAAAATCGAAAATCTTTATTTGACTTTCTATTAAGATAAAACCATGTGTTTTGAATAATTTGAGGGCACTGATTATAAATCCGATCGCAGTTCTGAGCTTCAGTCTTGTTTGGCGAAAACCAAAAATTTCAGATCCTCCAGATCTGGTTTGCCTAAAAAAATCGAAAACATTTACTTAGCTTTCTATTAAGATGAAACCTTGTGTTTTGAATAATTTGGGAGTACTGATTATAAATCCGGTCGCAGATTTTAGTTTCAGTCTCGTTTGTTGAAAATCAAGAATTTCAGATCCTCCAGATCTTTAGGTTTGCCCAAAAAATCGAAAATCTGAATTTGGCTTTCCATTAAGATAAATCTTTGTATTTTGGATAATTCGAGGGTACTGATTATAAATCCGGTCGCAGTTTTGAGTTTCAGTTTCGTTTGTCAAAAATCAAAAATTTAAAATCCTCCAGATCTTCAGGTTTGCTTAAAAAATCGAAAACCTTTATTTGGATTTCTATTAAGAAAAAATCTTGTGGTTTGAATAATTTGAGGGTACTGATTATAAATCCAGTCGTACCTTTGAGTTTCGGTCTCGCTTGTCGAAAGTAAAAAATTTCAAACTGTCCAGAACTTCAGATTTGCCTATAAAATCGAAAATCTCTGTTTGCCTTTCTATTAACATGAATAATTTGAGGATGTTGATTATAAATTTGGGCGCAGTTTTGATTTTCAATATCATTTGATATAAATAAAAAATTTCCGATTTTTCAGATCTTCAAGTTTTCCAAAAAAATGAAAAATCTCTATTTAGCCTTCTATTGAGATAAAACCTTATGTTTTGGATAATTTGGGGGTGCTGATCACAAATCCAGTCTCAGTCTTGAGTTTCAGTCTCGCTTGTCAAAAATAAAAATGTTTAGATCCTCCAGTAGATCTTCAGGTTTTCCTACCTATGCAGTTGTTTTATACAATACGACGTACTATATGTCAGCAAGGACAGTAAACCACGTTGCAGTAATTGAAAACAGTCAATAGAAGAGAATCCGAACCGCAACAATGAAAGGTGCTCAATATTAATACAGACTGCCCTCTTTGCAAAATCCAATATACTATTTGGTGTTCGAAAACCCGACAAAGCATGAACGCTTATTTCATCGGCCAGCGTGCCGTGCCGTGCCTTGCCGTGTTTGCGAATAAATAATTACGACTATTTTTACAAAATCGCTAAAGTACCGATAGACGGCAAAAAGCGCGCTTTGCGGTAGTCTGAAAATATTACACATTTTCTATTCTCCGTGCAACCTTCTTAGCAATTCAAGTGGATGAAAGTATAAAATAACAACATAAATTTCTACCGACTGAGATTCCTAGATATACTCATCGACGGAGAAATACGTAAACAGCACTACAAGCCTTAGGCTGGCCACACACGATCAGCTTTAACTGACAGTTTCAACTGCAGAGTTAAAATAACAACCTTACACGGTAAAAAAATCGTTCATATTTGTAATGTATTTTGTAAGACTTTCGCGGCCATGATCTGATGAACTGTTGGTTCTTGGGCTGTTCAGCCGGCGTCGACACGCTGCGCCGTCTTGGCGTCACGAGTGGTCGGCATCCTCAGAAGCTGATGTCACCTGTTCGGCGTGTTCCGAGAGACTGAGGCCGCGTCACAGAGTTGGTGTGAAACTCCTGCGCGTCCCAGAATCTGCGTCTCTTATGTCGGGTATCCATATTCTGTTGAGGTAGTATGCTTCTACTTTGTTGTTGAAGTTGTTCTTATAATTATAAAACTCAAGTGGATGAAAGTATAAAATAATAACATAAATTTCTACCGACTGAGATTCTTTCATTACTGAAAACGTCACAGAATGCTATTTTGTTGTGGTTGGTCAGTTCCTGTATCCAAACAACTTTTCTGTACATGTATCACATTTAGCATATGTGAAAAATAGTTCGTTGGTTTTTTTTGTACTTTTGTGATTTCTTACGCTGATTTATCATCAATAAGGACTGTTTAAAATCTTCATTTTTCCAAGGTTTGTTTGAGAATTTGACATGTCTCTCAGTTGTTATTAATTATTTTTATATTTTAGCATGTCAGAATCGTAAGCTTCAGTTCAATACGCGGCTTTTATATTTTATAATCCCTTATGGATTTTTAGGTTGGATTTGTTTTTATTTGGATACAGAACGCTGAGATTGACAGATGTGACGTCAGAGTTTGTGGCGTATGACGCTGTGTTTCCACCAGAGATGAGCTAGGAAGGATGTGTAGCGAAGCTGTAAAACAGTGTGGGTATTTCCACGAGGAATGTGTTAGGAAGATGAGCGGTGCGAAGATGTGTGGCGGAGCTGTGAAACGGTGGGCAGATGAGCGTTGCGAGGATGTGTAGCGGGCTTCTTTCAGAGTTTTATTTTTGCTGGATCTTTTCAGGGTTTTATTTTTACTCGCCTACATGAACAGCACACGTCCCTCGCGCACATCCCTCGCAACGCATTTCTAGCGCACGTCTCTCGAAACACATTAATGGCACACATTCCTCACCAATATGCCTTGTTTTGTACGTACAGAAACGTCGCTTCGCTAAGCCGTTTCCACCAGAACTGTGCTGAGCGAGGCGAGGTCATTCAAGCGATTCAATTGGCTCGTTAAAAGCACATTCCTCCTAACACACCCTCGCACATCTTTGGTGGAAACGCAACCTTAGGCTGGCCACAGACGTTCAGTAACTGACAGTTTGAACTGCACAGTTAAAAGTGTACAGTTTTACCGATCTCTTGGCTATGTAGTTTCGGATAGCTTATCTGTCACATAACTCATATCATTTATATGGTATTTATTATCTGACAGGCTCTCCGAAACTTATCAAGTACCGGTGAAACCGGCTCTTAGAATTGTATACTGAGAAGCAAAGACACGTACAGTCAGTTGAATCTTTTAGTTTTTACTGTGGATTCAAGACAGGTCGACGAAAATTTTTACTTATCACATACTTTTTGCCAGCACTTCTTAAGTAGTTTCGCATACGGAGGATCCCTCTTTGTCCGATCCCTATGGTCATACCTTTTTACTTGCCACATCAGGCAGGGTTCCTCTCCATCACGAGCGGAAGATACCTTAGAACTATTTTCAATAAAAAAAGTCATATAAAGTTGGGACCGATTTTTAACTGTTTCAGTGATATTTAATTTTCTTTCATTATCCGATTTTCAGCTTCTTCGGCACAGGGTTGGTAAATTTACGAGCGCCCGATGTTCTGTAGCAAAATACTAAATACACAGCTACGTATTCGAGAAGGAGGAGGTCATTTTGAACATTTGATGTGATCCTTTAATAACGAACGTAAATAATCTACCACTATATGAAATTTTAGCCATTAAATTGTTTATGTTATAATGGTGAATATTGTGTGGCTTTAAATATCCACAAAATTAATAGAGAATATAATATTAACAAAGTCCTTTGTAGGACTAAATAACCTTTACTTACTTACAGATATTTTGTCTGTTATTTGCTAAATTTTTGGATTTAAGCTTGCGGACATTTTCGTCTTTTGGTGCCATCCCCATTCTGGAGGTTGGCAATCATCAAAGCAATTCGAACTTTGGAAACCGCCGCCATAAATAGCTGGTTATTGGAGAAATTATTATACCAATCCCTCAGATTCTTCAGCCACAAATGTCTTCTGCTTCCTATTGTTCTTTTTCCTGAGATTTTTCCTTCTACTATTACTTGAAGTAGATGATATTTCTCCCCTCTCATTACGTGTCCCAGGCACTGTAATTCTCTTTTATGGTTAGCAACACTTGTCTTTGTTTTTTCATTCTTATTAATACTGTTTCGTTTGTAACTTTGTCTACCCATGATATTCTCAGAATATCAAAACTTTCGAGTCGTTGGACATATATTCACGCAAAAAAAAAAATCGTTATCGCGGCAAAGTTAAAACGTTCAATGTTCGGTCCCGTATTTTAAACCAAAGAAGAGTTCATACATAAGGTCCGTACACACATGCTGCGGAGTAGCATTAAATTTGCTCATTAAAACCTGTAAGGTGAAACAAATAAAAACATGTTAAAAATGACAGTCAGTGATTATGTCTAGTATTAGTTTACTACTATTTTCCTTTGGGCGTTCCATTTTCTATGTAGAGTAGTATATCAGCTTCCACCAGCCAAGAAATCTAAATATTCCAGTGACGTTAATGGCAAACGGTCCGTTTTTAGATGGGGTATCGTGATAAAAACACCAACGGCGGATGACGTGTTTTGGTTTTTTTGAACGTTTTCATTTCCTTATGGCCGCCCAGGTCAGTTTGTGGGTGGGTGTAACTGGGTCGTCATCAGAATCGATTACTGAAGATTCACTGTTGATGTTCGGATGTGAGTTCCTTTTAAAAGAAGTCTTTTTCTTGCCAGACCACTGGGTAAATCATACTGGACAACAGATTTTCATTCAGACGTTTTATTTTCGAATGAATACTGGTTTTTTGGTTTTATTTGGGGACAGTGAATACAAAAATAATCATTTAGCCCATCTGTATGGATAGATATTCCCTTAGAATGTTATTTCAGTACCATTGTTGGTACACCGAAATATGTCACAGTAATGAAAAATAGTGTGATGACCAACTTCGCCATTTAATTTTTGATAAAAATAGTCGCTTAAAGTAACATTTTTTTATTTATTTTTTACAAGTATGAAGAAATAGATTCCGTTTCTCCTTTTGTCAGCTCTAACAGTCCAACAGTAGTTGCCAAAAATGGAAGCATTTCTGCCTTCCTTGTACCTTTGTTTTTTTTAAATCCAGATGTGTAGGATTTTGATTTCTACAAAAATGTTCGTTTTACTTCCCACACAGATAGGTGATGAGAGTATTGTGATCGCGAAAACTTTCGATTTTGGAAAAATACGCTTCTTGGGCGTTTTATGATTTCTACGTAATGAAAATCTACGTCACTCATTTCCCTAGGACTGTCTGTCTATCCATCCGTCTGCCTGTTAGCATTTCCCTAGCACCTAATCTCAGTAACCGCTATATAAATTGTGATGAAATTTCGATACCGATATATATGCTGTGGGTCATAGTATTAGTAGGTAATGCTGCTATTATTTTGAATGTGCATGGGCGGCGGAGTAATTTCGCAAAAAAAATCAGATATGCCTCAAATATGATTTTTAGGGGTTTAAGGGGTGCCCGATTGTTTTCTTCTTTCTTGGGTTGGGGTGAAATTGGGTGATTGGAGAGGTGGGTGTTGCAAAACTCAAACTATTAGTATTTATAAAGTACTCTACATTGCGCTAACAAAAACTGACTTTGGTGATACCTTGTGCTCTTTAGACCTATCTGACCTATCTGAATTTTATATACAGGGTGACCCATAACGATCAAGAGAGGCAATATATCGGAAATGGGCAGTAGTAGCGAATTATAATGTTGGGTGTGTAAATTGGAGCAAATATAGTATCGCTTCCTATTATTGTGTCACCCAATGAGGTATTTGTTTCTGGTCCTGTGACGTCCGATTCAAAAATTTTAATGGGACCATGGTATATTTGTGTCTTTTTGTATTCCTCCCGATAAAACAATTCCAACAGACACACACACTTGGGGTCTAAGGTGATTAATTCAAGAGCTATAGGTACTTAAAGGATTGTACCACTACGATTATGAAAGACTACCAAAGTAACTTAACTGTAGGGGTACATTGTTATAATCAATGGTAGTGGTACAATCCTTTAAGTACCTGTAGCTCTTGAATTAATCACTTTAGACCCCAAGTGTGCTAGTCTGTTAGAATTGTTTTATCGGGTGGAACACAAAAAGACACAAATATACAAGGGTGTCCCATTAAAATTTTTCAATCGGACGTCACGTGATCAAAAATTGATACGTCATTGGGTGACACAATAATAGGAACAGATACTACATTTGCTCTAATTCACACCCCCAAAATTATAATTCGCTGCTACTGCTCAGTTTCGATATATTGCTTGTCTTAATCGTCGTGGGACATCCTGTATGAGGAATCGTTGTCTACCTTTTTGGTTGTGCAGAGATAGAGAAACTCTTTGTTAGCACTAATAACGTGTGGGAAGTACTGAGTTAAGGCACTTGACACCACTTTTTCAAAATATTCCAAATCTGTGGTCCAACAAAAATACTCTCTTTTTCTGCTCTATTTAGTTTCAGAAATTTCAGATTCAGAATTATTGCCCAGTGGTTATAACATCAATCTTAGTAATAAAATGGACAAGAAACGAAAAAGGAGGGACGCTGTTGAAGTTTGCGTTGAAACTCCACGGAAAAAGTCAAAACTGTGTGCGAAGTTTTTATTCGATGATGAAACTGACACTTTAGAGGTGGATAACGTTGATAGTGACTGTGGTCAAAGAATCGGGTTTGTTCAGATTATGTATAGGACATAATATGAAATACTTTATGCCTTAGATAGCACCGGTTTTTTTCTGTCATTCCCACTGAAGCAGGCGGAAATCAGCATAAATGATTTGGCAATAGAGTCTAGAGTGAGAGTGAGGCCACATCTATAGAGGTTTGAGGTTGCTCATGTTTGGTTTTAAAGGGGTTTCTAAAAAAAAATCCTACAATATTATCTCAAATCCACAAATTTGCAGAAGCTTCGATCATTTAGTTCTGTTGCTGGATATATTTGGCACTTTTATTATTTGGCCAGACAGTGGACTGTTACCTGATAATCTTGGAATAAGTAAACAAATTAGAGAAGTTAAGATGTTATCTAAACTTATAAATCATCCTCTGAAGCTTGTATGATCTCTTATTTACTAGGAAATTTAAATTATTTTAGTTCATTCCTTTTACTTCGTATACAAATATTCCACAAGCTTTTTACTTGATGGTCCACTTGAAGTATAATAAGCAAATATTTATATTATATTAGTACTCTAATCTTGGCAGAATTTACTTGTTCTTTGGAATTATTTAATAGCTCTACCAATACTGCTGCTGAAAAGTATGTCATCTTTTGTGCTTGATCCTTTGCAAATCTGAACAAACCTCTTCAACCTTAACAGTGAACCCTCACTGGAGTCTACAACTACAAAAGAAGACGACTTTAACAGAACGTCCCCCACTGCTGGTAAGTCATCCTTTTTATGAAGAATAAAATCTAAATTCTTCAACAGTGTGTAATCATTAGAATCTAAAAAGGCGATTAACCACAGATCACCTCAATATCCACAGTCAGGTGTATTACTGACATAACAATGATCTTTGCTAGCTCGTTTCTGCGAATTTGAATTTTGCAAGTCATTACCCAAATTGATAGCATACTTTTGAAGGTTTTTGCTCGAGCTTTATGAAATTGTAATAGATTGAAAAATGCACACTCATCGTGAGATAGCATTGGAAAGTTTTGAAGACTAACACTGTCAGCGTTTTTAATACAATAATGTACGACATTGCTTTTAATATGTATGCTGTAGGTATAGATAATGTTTCAAAACTATAAGTGAGTGTTTAAGGGATTTATTTCATGGGGACACTTTTCAGGTATATAATAATTGTAATAATGACAATATACAACTTTATTAACCAACTACAACGCCTTTTTTGTTAGCATGTCATTGTAGTGTCTTTTTTTTCATTGCTCAAAACTACTTGATAGAGATAGATAGATAGACATTACTTTTACGTCTTTCGTCTTCTATCCAAAGAACTAATTGCCTTCTCTTCATGGCATCACATTGCAATTCTGTTTCTAACAATTGATCAACCATTTGAAGTGCGAGAATTCAGAAAGAGTTCAGTAAACTTTTTAAAATTATAATCGCCTTAGTCTCTCACAGTTCGCACTATATTTTCAAGGAACCAAACAAATGCCACATTTTGTATTTATAAGTAGGTATAAGTATCTGTAGGGCCCTTTCATAACACGAAGTGCTCTAAAAACCTCAAGCAATAACTCACGTTCAAAAATTGGAGACATCACACCAAATTTACAGGACTATTTATAATATATGTCCTAAAAAAGAATAATATTATAGCCTTTACCTGGGTTTTAACCTTTAAAGTTCAACCCTTCAGTGTAAAATTAGAATGAGTTTATTTTCACTTCTTTGAAATGGGAGTTTCGCTTTTACATAGAACATATTTCAGTCTCGCTATTGTGACAAATGGCATCAAATTGCTTGATTCAGTGGAAGGCAAAACCTGAATACTGTACTACTGTGGTTGCTATGAAAATGTTATGTTGTGCGGGACATGAATGAGCCACCCTGGGAATACACTTGCGGGGTCACCAACTGCACACCGGTAAGAAAGTGGCTGGAGGTGGTGCTTTAAGACTATCGGGTCACCGGTTAGTTGAATTGTTCTACTCTGAACTACATTAAGAAGCGTTTCTTATGATCTAGCGCTTCGCACTCACATAGTGCATGGAAAACTGACTCTGTCCCTCTGCCACTTTGTTTGCAGTCGAGGTATCCATCTATGATGCCCACAGGCGGTTCCTACTTAAGGGGCAATTCCCTCAGCAAAAGAGAAAAAAAGAATCTTTAGTAGGTCTGTATGCAGTGCAAGTACCTATTTCTAGCTACAATTGGTTGCCTGATCTGTAGGTAGCACACAGTGCTCAGACTAAAAAAACTGGCACTCACAGCACACTAAGCTCGGACTGAAGTATTGTCACGTCACATGATTGACTTAAGGCCAAAGAACACGTTATTGAGCGTTCCTATTGGTCGATCATACATCAATCGACTTTGAAAATGACCAATGGAAACCAAAAGGTTACAGGTGAGATATGAACAGAAGCCGCTTTTGCTAACGCGCCTCAGTCATCTTATCTTCTCTTGTTCGAGTGGCTACACAGAAAAAAATACTGTTGCTTTTCCAATTAATTGTTAGTATTTGGATGTTTTTCCATCGCTTTGAATATATTTACAGCTGTTTCAAATCCATGTCATTGAAAGAATTCAATCCTTATATTCGAAGTAATCACAGGTACGCCAATAAATTCAAAATAATTTTATATTCGTTCGAACGACATGTATAATCCTTCTAATACCAGTATTGATATATAATGCAATCCAAACATCCTTTTTGTTTTCGAAATTTACCCTATGTTTCATTTAAGCAAAGCATACAATCTATTCAATGTACAAAAATTATTGCTGCAACAGCAGTTCGTGATAATTCATCTGATAAAAATTAATTTTGTTTCGATGGCCCTTGTCGTTCGCTGAACTATAATCAGTATTCGGCGAGACTGATGTTCCGATTCAATGAACGTAAGAATAAAGAATAGGGGGATTATCTTAGTGTTACTATCGCCACGAACCCGCCAACATGGACGGTTGTTCCGTTGTGTTATTTCGGTGTTAGCCGTTTGTGTCATCTCATGGCTTTGCGTATTGCATCAGCAATTGTGTGATTCAAATGTGTCTAGTTATATATTAAATGGAGGACATACTGAGAAATTGGGACTTAGAAGAGCGAACACCCACATTTGAATGTAGGTATTTAGATTAGTCAGACAGTTATATTTCAGGTAATAATGCAACAACTGGTGCAGGCTTACGTCTAATTCTTATATCATGTTCCTTATAACTTCATACAAAATCACACAATTAAACATCCAAAGGAGTAATCAGCTATCCTCGTAATAAAATCTGTTGGTCCAAGGAAAAGAAAGTAGTTTAGAATCACTTACCGAACACAGATTCGATTAAACGACAGGCTGCGATTAAATTATCCATTGGAATCCAATGACATTTTGTAGTTGAATCGACAATACGATATAATTCGTTACTAATTATACACTTCCCATTGGATAAAACATCGCTGTATTTGAGGAATGCTGAGTGTAACGTCCCATTGAATCCAAGCGTAAGTCTTTGACAGAACGACAGATTTTTCTGTGTATACGCGTTGTTTACATCAATGATTCTAACCTACTAACCCATTATTTAAAATGGATAATCGGGTGAACGCATCGTTTAAGATGAACTTTAGTCAACTTTCCTTAGAAGACAAAATAAAAATCAAGGAAATTATAAATAACATCACAAAGATGAAAACACGTAGTTAATAATAATGAAAAATGTTTTGACAAAATGAAGCAGATAGCTGTTTGGTTCGATAAGTTGCGCCGAAGCGTTTCAATACAGCGGTTGGGAGTTCAATTCCCAAGCTAGACTTTTTTTTATTAGGCGAGATGACCAGTTTTAAAAAAATTTTAAGAGACAATCGATTACGAAAACTGAGAACTCTTATTATAAGTAGGGTGCAGAGGTGCAGCCTCAACAATATATTTATAACTTTCGTGTAGTTTTTTTATTTTAAATTTTGTGCGCCCCATTTTAAAAATTTAGGAATCGCCACTCTGTGATGTCCTCTAAGACCAGCTGTCATTTGAAGCTGATTTTTATTCTTTGTGGTGGTATAAATATCAATACATATTTTCTTCTCTATAAAACGGAAACCAAAAACCTAGAACGAACATATTACATACCTCGTAAAACCATTGTTAGTTACTGTAAACCTAAACCCAGACGAAAGATATGCTACCAACATATCATCTGACACAGCGTCAACAGACGTATCAGTTGCTAGCAAGATTAAATATATATATTCATATTCAGCAGGTGTCTGAAGTGGCAGAAATATTTATAGTATTAATATCACAGTGCCATTTCCTCATTGCACTTAGATTAAAGTCTATCGGCTAATTATGCAAAAGTCAGACGACTAATTGATAGAATTAAGTGTATCAAGAATACTGTATCTGAACGTATTGCTGTATAAAGTCAGTCGCGGATTGGTAATGAATGAGCAGCTTGTTGAAAACGATTTTTCAAAGGTAATATCGATCGCGTTTAACACGATAATGCGTTATTAATACGCTAATATGTGAGAATTTAGCCTTAATTCACTTTTTACGCTACTTTGTTAATTTGCGAATAGAGGAAGCTTGTCGGCATGTCTGGAAATTACAGTGATTTGAGCGTATATTAAGATATTTTGTACGGTAAAAAACCGCCAGGAAAAAATAAGTGGATCAGTCAGTGAAGGAAAAAGGTGCTATTAGCGTATTTTGAAACTTATTAAATCTTTTACGTCTCATTATGATGAGCATAAAAATTGTAAGTATGCTGTTGATGGCTTGTAATGTCCTAATTAGGGATGGGGTTGGAGACTGTTATTTTGTTGTATTTTTCATTGACGTCACGAGTGCATCGAAACATGACAAGCTACATTGCTTGCTTTTTCTAGATTGCATGGCAAAACAACTCATCTATACTGCTTTTTTTATAACTGAATAGGCCGCGTAGGCAGAGCCTAAGTACCAGAGTACCGCGGCTACTGTGAAACGGTTATGGGTCAACACTATATTTTATATAAGATTTTAATAGAGAAACTTTTATCTTACGGTGTAAGTAGCAATGCTATAATACTTGGATAGAATATTTTTTTGTTAAATAGGCCAATATGTCAACTTAACACATTGCGATAAGGATACAGCCACAGTAGTTAATTCAGAAACAATAGACATGCCGCATGGTTCCATTCTAGGGCCTGTCTTGTTCACATTGTACTTGAATGACCTTGAGAGATCCTTTCAAGAATTAAATTTGACCTTTTAAGCAAATTATACTTCTATCATTGTATCTAACAAGTATGATTAACTGGTTATTGTAATGTTATTTTAAAGGGCCTTAATGATTGGTTTTCTGAAAGTCAATTGTATTTAAATTCTGATAAAACGCCAATCGTTAGGTTTCACAAAAGAAACTCACACCTTTAAGATTGACGTTAGATGAATTCTTTTTAGATATTGATTGTCAAACAAAATTTTTGAGTTTGCACTTGGATCAAAATTTGAATTTTAAAAGTAACTGTGATTATGTGAGTGGTAAACTCTATTCTCTGTCGTTTGCACTTAGAAATCTAAGATCAGTTGGTGAAAATCAATTGACTGCTCTATATTATGCACAAATAGAATTCTGACTGAGGTATTGTATATGCTTTTTGGGGCGACTACTAATGCAGAAGCCGTTTTATTAGCCAGAAAATAGCGACTTTAGATGTTCAGAGTAAACTTGAAGGTCTGAGGGTCTGAATAAAATCTTTTATCTTCTCTACTTGAGGCTGAAACTCAAAACAATAACCGGATTTAAAACTGACACCCTCAAATTATACATCATACAAATTTATAGTCCTGATTGGAAGCCAGATAACGATTTCAGATATTTAAGGTGAACCTGAAGATCTGAGGTTCTGAAAATTTTTGATCTTCTTTAACTCGAAACAATAGCTGGATTTATATTTCGCATCCTCAAACTATACACCATACAAGTTTTCGTCCCGACAGGAAGCCAGAAAACGATTTTAGACATTTAGGGTGAACTTAAGTATCCGAGAGCCTGAAAATTTTTTATCTTCTCTACCTGAGGCTGAAACTCAAAATAACGGCCGGATTTGAAATTGGCACCTCCAAGCTATACACCGTACGAGTTTTCATCCTGATAGGACGCCAGATAACGATTTTAAGTATTTAGGGTGAACTTGAAGATCTGAGGGTCTGAAAAATTTTGGTCTACTACACCTGAGGCTGAAACTCAAAATAGCGACCGGATTAAAAATTGGCACCCTCAAACTATACACCAGACAAGTTTTCGTCCTGATAGGAAGCCAGATAACGATTTTAGATATTTAAGGTGAACTTGAATATCCGAGAGCCTGAAAATTGTTGATCTTTACCTGAGGCTGAAACTCAAAACAACGCCCGGATTTGAAATTGGCAGCCTCAAGCTATACACGAAAGGAATGTTCAATGTTCATCCTGATAGAAAGCCAGATGACGATTTTAGATATTTAGGATGAACTTGAATTACGGTTACAAGACATGGTAAATTATAATTTAAAAACTCAAACCTATCGATATCAACCAGCAAAATATACTGCAAATCTGCATAATCAATCTATTCTCTCACACCCCAGAGATGACAAATTGCCACGTCGCTCGAAATTTTCGAGAGAATTTGTCGTTGAACCGATCATGATCCTTTAAGGGAGCATTTGCATATCCAGGGGGTGGATGCACCCTGACTGCAGGGATGACTGATACTTTTAATATTCGGTTTGAACGAATACAAATTATTGGTGTGTGCTGGTGTATTAGCAGGATGATAATGTGCGAATCTTGGGGTGGAAGAATCAAGTAGGCAGCCATACCATGTAACGCTATAGTGTTGTTAATATTTTTTATTTTAGGGTTTGGTTTTTCATTCTCTTATCTTCTTTCCATTACACAGAAATGCATAGACAGATAGACAAACGGTAGCAACCTTAATCTATCAAGTTACACTTTCTGACACATCAAATTTAGATTGTTTGGGGATATGTGAAAAATGAAGTATATAAATAACCTGTTACTATACAAGAGAGGGCATGAAAAACAAAATTAGGGCCGTTTTAACACCTTTTTCGACAGGCTATGTAGCGCTTTCTATTATTTTCCCCGAAAATATATTGAGATACGAAAACGGCTGATGCGTCGCATCCCTTCAAAGGAATGTAAAAGAGTATTCAAGATCTCCAATAATAAATAAAAATTCTCTGAAAATTTATTCAAATAATTAAATTCAATTTCAATTATTGAATGTCTGTATTGGTTGAGCTCTATGGTCAAAGCTAAGGGCTGTGCTAAACGCTAAAAATAAAAGTATCTCGACACCACGATGATGCACGAGTGATGCGACTGTCCTGGTCACATCTTGTACGCCGTCAACGAAAATCAGGGTCGTGATTACATCTCCACTGTCACCAGTTCGAATTCGTTGGTCCAGTTCGCTATTTTATGTCGGTGGGTGATGCGGTATCCTAAACGCATCTCGTTAGCGGTATAAAATAAAATATTTTTGCGCGTCGATTCTTAGTGCGACTATAAGAATTGATCTTAGTTTTAAGATCCTAACAGATACGTTCATAACTTTTTTTTAACTTAGAATTATTATTTCTTCAATTGGTTTGATTATTTTTTAAATGTTTACAGTGTGTGTATAATTTAATTAATGTCACTTTAAAATTAAAGACTTCAGTAAAAAAAAGAAAAAATATTCATTGGGTTGGTAAAATGTAGGTTGCAGTTATTTATTTCATCCCCTTGTATTGACGGTAATCCAAAGAGACTATCCTCCATTGGGTCGACGAGAATGCTTACATTCTTCGGACATATACACAGAAGCGATAATATGGAGAAACTTGTAGTTCAGGGTCATGCCCTGAGTGGGCGGCGCCGTGACCGTCCCCCTACACGCTGGGTGGATACGACAAAACAGTTGCTGGATATGAGTATCAAGAGCGCCACTAAACTGACAGTAAATCGCGAGCTACAGTGCTCAAAACTATTGGTAATATTCGTGTCGGCAATGCTCTAGCTCCGACTTAATGCATTTTACGAGTTTACAATATGTCTGTTAAGACATTGTGACTATGATGATGACGTATTGACACCACGCTACGTCGCTGTTCTAGTCAGTGCTGGCTGACCGTTTTATTGCACTGAACAACACTGCCAGATTATAAAAAGATCTAAAAATTTTGTTTTGTGAAGATGCGGCCTGAGCGAAATTAAAAATTTTTCACTTACTTAAAACAGACGTGAATTATTACTTATGTGGGTTCCCATACTGTGGTCACGCAGGGATCTTTTCACACCAACCTACCAGAAAAATGTGACTGCCCACAGCATACCTTCCGTATAATATTCACGGGTTCCCATAATGCATGAAATATGAACTAAGTCATGAGAAAACAACACAACAGATACAACAAGTATCAAGACGTAACCCAATAAAAAAATGTCGGGCGTATGTGAATTGTAATCGATAGTCGTAATGGAAATCTGATAATATGAATCAATGCCTGAGAAAGAAGCCCTTCATTCGTGGCTGGCCAGGAACAACGAAAACCATCGCTCAGTTTTACGGTGAACTTGGTGAGGATCGTATCGGAAGTTAGTGGTTGAAGTGTTGTTGTCAGTTGCTAAGAAGATTAAGTTAAGGATAAAAAGCATCCGTGGAGGATGATTTTCGGTAATATAAATCTTTCTTGTTCTATCTATTTTACAAGTACAATTGTTTTAAATTAATTTAGGCCATTTTTGGTGCAAGCACAGTAAGCACACTGAAAAATCTGTCGTTCTGTCAAAGACTTACGCTTGGATTCAATGGGACGTTACACTCAGCATTCCTCAAATACGGCGATGTTTTATCCAATGGGAAGTGTATAGTTGGTAACGAATTATATCGTATTGTCGATTCAACTACAAGATGTCATTGGATTCCAATGAATAATTCAATCGCAGCCTGTCGTTGAATCGAATCTGTGTTTGGTAGTTGATTCTAAACTACTTTTTTTTTGGACCAACAGATTTTATTGTGAGGACAGCTTCGTTTGGATGTTTAATTGTGGGATTTTGTATGAAGTTATAAGGAGCATGATATAAGAATTAAACATAAGCCTGCACCAGTTGTTGCATTATTACCTGAAATATAATGTCTGACTAATCTAAATACCTACATTCAAATGTGGGTGTTAGCTCTCCTAAGTCCCAATTTCTCAGTAGGTCCTCCATTTAATATATAACTGGACACATTCAAATCACACAAATGCTGATGCAATACGCAAAACCACGAGATGACACAACACGACTAACACCGAAACAACACAACGACACAACCTCGTCCATGTTGGTGGGTTTGCGGCGATAGTAACACTGAGATGATCCCCGTGTTCTTTATTTTACGTAAATTGAATCGGGACATCAGTCCCGTCGAATGCTAATTATAGTTCAGCGAACGACAAGGTTCTTTGGAACAAAATTAATTTTTATCAGATGGATTATGACGAACTGCTGTTGCAGTAATAATTTTTGTACATTGAATAGATTGTATGCTTTGCTTAAATGAAACATAGGGTAAATTTCGAAAACATTAGGATGTTTTGATTGCATTATATGTCAATACTGGTATTAGAAAGATTATACATATCGTTAGAATGAATATTTTTTTCATTTATGTTATTGGCTGTTAGAACGAATCTAAAATTATTTTGAATTTATTGGCATACCTGTGATTACTTCGAATATAAGGATTGAATTCTTTTAATGACATGGATTTGAAACAAATGTAAATATATTTAAAATGATGGAAAAACATCCAAATACTAACAATTAATTGGAATTGGAAACGCAACAGTATTTTTTTCTGTGAGTTAAATATTATTTAAACACTAAAAACCAAAAAGTTGGTCATGTATACAAAAATAACTTAAAAGCTAAGTATTATTGACAGTGATTCGTGAACTTTTTAGTTTTCTGAATTTTTTCAATATAGCTAAAACTTACAGTGACGAAGATATATCGAAAAATAATAATAACTACAGTAAAATCTCCCTTCTGCCTCCCACCTGTGGTTCCACACAATGAAGAATTTGTTTGCTGTATTTGTTGTTCGTTCTTCTTGAACTAACTTCATGTGATACCACTGATGTTGAATTATTGTCTAAGGTTAGCTATAATATTACTAAAATTTGAAATTAGGTTTTCTCAATATCAAATGTATTGTTTCTCTCAACGTATTTAATAAATTCATAAAATTACAATATTAGAGTTAAAACGCCATCCATGTGAATGATTTCTTGTGATTTTACTATGTGTAGAAAATGTAAGTAAAACTATATCAGAAAAGAATACTACTCTCTGCCGTTAACCTTTGTAAATGGTCCTATCAAGATAGTCACGAACAGATATAATTTGTAATTTATAAAGTATGGGACTCTCTAACAACGTATTTGAAGTTAGGTGGAATGTTTTAGTTTTGTCAGCATTATCCTCGAACGAAAAAATTCTCCCCTCCGTTAACCTATCCACTGTTAACTTTTAAGGTTACGGAGGGGAAGAATACTTAATGGAGTGGGTAATTACTACAAAAGGTGTTAGAAGAGCGATTATAAAAGAAACTATTTCCTATATAGCTATGATGGTCAAGTCACAGATTAAAGCAGACAATGATAAACAAGCCAAAAAGAATTCAAATATGGACAGAGTAGGATTCATGAAATTTGTTTTCTACAAAAAAATGTCAGTAGTTTTAAACAAATAATTTTGGAGCTCGACGGCTTTTGAAATCCTATCTATGATTAGCATCGAGTCAAATCAGCTGACCGAAGTCTGAAGTATAACACAAAAAAATAAAAAAAATAGTACTACTTTATCATAATATCCATCAGAATTTGGTGAGAATGGCACTAGAATAAATTATAATATGACTTTATTTTCAAAGCATCAATAGGCGGAGTTTAGCTTTTACAACTCATTCTCTCACTCAAACCCAAGAGTTCTGGCGTTCTAGTATGAAATGTCCTTTTGTTACTATTATATTATAGCTAATAGTATATTGTTCAACAAGCGTTAATGACGGTAATAACTCATGCAGTTGAATCAACTAGTCAGTTACTACCATTATCCGCGAGTTAAATACTATACTTTATTTACTGCCATTATGTTATACAGCGATCACCAAACTAGTTTTAGTCTCCTCTAAATTGGCTATCATCATGTCGATTTTTTTTTTGATTTAGATGCGTCTGCTCGGAATAATTCTATTGATGTATAGTGATACCACTCTCGGTATGTTTTTCAGCCATGAAGTGCGTCTTCTCCCCATACTTCTTTTTTCTTGTATTTTCCCTGATATTACTAGTTGTAGAATGTTGTATCTTTCTCCACGCATAAGGTGACCCAGGTAAGAAAGTTTCCCCATTTCTACCATGTCTACTATCTCATTTCTTTACTGATACAGTTGATATTTTAGCATTGGTGACTCTTTCCTTTCAAGAAAATCTGAGTATGAGTATGGCGAAAGCCACAAGTCTTTTCAGATCAACTTTGTAGTGCACCACACAACCCCATACGAGAGGATTGAGAAAACGTAACATCTGGTCAATCTAATCTTAAATCGATGTTCAGATTTCTAGAGCATATTTGTGAATGCAGCTCTAGCTTGAAATATTCTAGATCTTATTTCTCGTGAATGTCTTCCAGGCTCATTCAAAATGGTACCCAGATATTTGTACTCTCGCACTCTTTCGACTGCCTCATTGCGAACATACAATCTTTTCTGGACAAGTTTTTCTTTTTCATATTAAGTGTAAGACCTGCTTCTTCACTGTTATTCACGATTTTGTCCAACATTCTCGGTAGGTCCGTGCTACTCTGAGCTATTACCATCGGCAAAACGGACGTTATGATTTCACCGTCTACTTTTATTTCCGCTGTTTCTTCAGATATAGCCTCTTGCATAATTTTCTCTGAACAGAGTTTGAAAAGTACCTATAGGAGAGGGTAGGTACGAATCGTTTCAGTCCTCTTTCGATTCTTCTCTCATCTGATATTTTCTTGCCCTCTCTAAGAATAGCTCTTTGATGCTCAGTTATCGTAAAATCTAATGAACAACTACCTTCCCGGTAAATAACAAGCTATCCTTAACACCTAACAAACCTACCAGCATTCAGGTAGCTTAAAATAATTCCATCCACGCCGCTGTCGTATCCGACCCCCCAGAACGCCGCCGCTGCGCGGAGACGTTCACGGGGTCCTTCAGACGCCGACGACACCGCCCCTTCGTTCCTATTGGTCGAGCGCGTAACGCACGTGCCCCCTCCCTACTTAGCAGCGGCACATTCGGTCGACGTTCGCGCGGAGCGCGGATGCGTCATTTGGATGCTGACAGTCGTACAGGCAACACTTACAATCGTAGAAGGCCGATGTTTTGGGGGCCACGTGTAGGGATGAGCGTCATCGATTACACTATCGATAAGGTCGATTCGAAAAACATCGATAGACAATGGATGTCGACCTCAGATACTCTGTGGTTGAAAATATTAATGTCACTTTACTTGGTATATAACAATCGATGATAGGTTAGATTGGTTCAGCCATGTCAACGTTTTGGGCAATTAACATTCAACTGTGGTTTTTTTCTTTAGAGGAATGAAACGTAATTTTGATATGCATGTCTTAAGAAGTGTATATTATGCCTTTTCCCACTCTAAAATGCATTACTATTTTGGGTGTTTAAAATGCAGAAAAAACCCATCA
This sequence comes from Callosobruchus maculatus, assembly GCA_951848785.1. NCBI lineage: Eukaryota > Metazoa > Arthropoda > Insecta > Coleoptera > Chrysomelidae > Callosobruchus > Callosobruchus maculatus. Next base: position 130,263 of record CATOUR010000421.1, read on the forward strand.
GAATCATAATGAACTCCTTTTTTTTTTGAATTACAAATTATGCTATCTGCTTACAAGTATATGAGCCTTCTAGAAATACGCAACAATTTAGCACCGAAAATTCTCATCTTCTGAGGCTACTGCGTTATCGTTTGAGTAAATCTCAAAAAACAATCTTCTTAAATGACAATAACATCAAAAATATAGAGAAAAAAATTTGAAAATTCCATCAATCTATTATTTTTTACAAACAGTTTCTGTGGCTGTTAAGAATATCTCCTCTAGTTTGGTTGAAAATGTGGTGTGCTGACTTTTCTTTGTGTATGTTTGCGAATTTTAGTGTCTGTCTCTTTTGGCTTGCTGTAAATTCTTTTTGTATGGGGCTTATCCCCCCAAGAATGAAATTAGCCCCCCAACAATCCAAAAATAATTATTTCTGTTAAGTTTATTGTATCTAGGCGGGAGCTTAAGCTCCTCCCCCCAGATTTAGGGACTTAACTCGCCTATGCGGTCTATGTCAAAAAGATTACTATTATCATTACCATAGATATTAGAATATTATATATCTGGGATGCAATGAAGGTACAACATTTTGATTAAGTTTCTAAAACAATTTCAGTTTCTTATTACCATAAAATATGGGATTGTCCTTGCTGCTATAAGACCCCTTGACTTCAATTAATTATCTATAGCTATTTAATAATAAATAAATAGTGTATCGCAATTTACATCTTAAATTACTCAAATAACTAAAAAATGTGCTTTTTGAAAAGTTTTTTCTGAAAGAATTAGTCACAATCGTCTCTATTACTTAGTATAAACTTTTTCCTGTAAAATGACATGTAATTTAGGTGAAATAATAATAACAATACAGAGTACTAATACACAGGTAAAGAACAAATCAATGCTAACATCAAAGATATACAAATATAACGAAGTGGTTCAGTGACGTTAAAAAATCAAGAAGGTCAGAACAATCACATTTTCAACACATCGAAGGTTCAACTCACTCAACATTAGACAGATATGAATAGTTAGTTCAAAAATGATGATAATTTGAAAAAACAGAGGCGTGCTTAAAAAAGTTACGTTAATCTCACGTTTGAATTTTTATAGAAAATGTATCCCTGTATGACTGGTAATATCAAAATAAAAGTGAATTACGTAGATATGCAAATGGTCTTTTATTGCCATTAATTAAGGCTTAGATTAATACATTAACTTAATTTGCATAGCTAAGGTGATGATTTATTACACAATAATTTACATTACTCAAGTTTAAAAGTATCCCGTATTTACATTCAGTTACACTTGTATCTTAGAACGTGGAACTAATACTTGTTATAACTATCTGTGCTGTGATCCTTCATTTTGGTCCACCAACCACAATAATTTGCTCTATGTTGCTGTTTCATACCATGTACCCATGCAGCATGTTTTCTCTAGCTTGAAAGAAGATGTTACTAGTTTAGTGTGAGAAAAATCCCACCTTTAATTATTACATATATTAATTATATTATCCAGGACACTTATATCATTGTAATAAGGGCTTCCAAATAGGTACACAAGCCCACACGATGTTGATTCCTTACTGTTTCTAGCTCTTTCTACATCAAGTTCACGAAAGCTTCAGTTTTCATTTATTTTTAGCATTTAGTGACGCAATGCCAATCATTTCAATTTATTAAAATTGCTCAGTTGTTTGCTTGTTTCATTAAATGACTTCCTTTCATTATTTCCTAATAGTATCGTTTATAGAATGGCCATAAACCTTTTGTCATAAACGAATAGAATGCCGTTAGCAGGACCGTATATAAGGGGAGGGATAGAGAATTCAACCTCCAGCCCCCATGGGCTAACAGAAATATGCAAACGAACTAGATCAACAAGACTGGATTATAAGGATTGAAAAAAAAGATCTGAAAGCATCATAAAAGATTTTGAATTTTGATAGATGCTGATGTTGAGTTTTACTCGTTATAAGTATTGTAGAAGTCAGATATATATGAGTTGTTTACTTTTTTTCAGGTCTCAATCAGTGTCGACACTTACAAGGATTAAGGAGTCCTTTGTAGTATCGGCACTCGATAGGAGCACAAAAAATGTAAACTGCTCTTATATTTCTGACCTGTACAATACATGCTCTATATTATACCTGAAATCAAGGTGTTGGACATCAGTTCTGAAGCCCCTAAAGGCAATTTTTTATGCAAGTAGAAATTTTGAAAAATTGCCCGTACATGTGTGGCGTTGAAAAAATTAAATATACTGATGACACAAAAACAACTTTCTCAGCTTTGAGGAATATTTTGAGTAGCATACATTATTTCTAAATTAGTGAACAAAAAGAGAAAAGCAAAATTAAGACGGAGTTACAAATTAATGATTCATTTTAGGCGGCCAAGTGCTCAAATTGAACACATGGTTTCTTAAATTGAACCTGCCCTCAGATGTTGATAATGTATGTATAATATTTCCAGTAAAGTAATTAAACTGAAAATAACTGATTTCTCTTAAAGAAAAGTTGGTGAATATCGAAATATAATTTTTTTCAAATAATTGTTAACAAAATATGTACAGGATGAAATGAAGATTTTACGACCGCAACACTCAAACGTATTGATTTTTTGGTCCATTTTTCGAAATCTGAAAATGTACCAAAATTCTGCCTTAATGTACTTTTGTACTTTGCTGTCAAAAATGTGCTAGAAGTAGTACAAATGTACTGCAACGGCAGCACTGGTCCCCCTGTATCCGTGCCTGGAGTTGGAGAAGGGTTGTATAGCGTTGCGGTATTTCGAATTTTCTAGGCACCGGATCGCTTGAATATGCATATGCATTAAACAAAGTGAGGGCCTGCTTTGATCTGGTGTGGCTGCGTTGATGAAAATGGCGCTGGTTAATAATTCATACGGACGTTTCTTCTATGCCCGCTTTGACACTCACAGGGGAACCGCTTCGGCTTTTTTGAACGTGGTGATGCCGCGACCGTAACTCGCTTTCAGGGTTTCAACGCTAAAAAGCCTTCTCTCTTCTTAGTAGCATAATCCGTTTATGGATATAACATATCCTCGGAAACATATTTGCATCTTGGAAAATGGAGCGGTATCTGAGTTTGCTCCTCTATGGAAATGCTCGAGTATAGAACATAGAACCTAGGACCTAAGATTCTTAGTATCTTAGTGCACCTCAATGCTTCTGAGACTCAAAGGCTTCTCAAACAAGAAGTGCTCTGTAATGTCGCTGCTATGAAGAGGTTATGTTAAGCGACTTGGAATGAGATGCAACAAAAGAATCAGATTTCGTTCGGATAGTGGTCAAAAAGTGAATTCCTGGAATACATACATTATGTATACTCTTGCAAGTGAAATCCGAACATAGAAAAAAAGGGTTGCGGTTGATGAAATGCGGTAGGACTAACAATAATAACAAACGAACTCATTTGCCATAATTAGTTTATGAAATAATACAAAACAGATCAATAATGTTGATCTTGATGAATACACTCCTACAGCCTATGCAACATCTGGTTGATAACAAACTCTAGAGGTACAGCCTCTCAAGCTGCCCTCACAGCATGTTCCAGTTCGTCCCGCATGGTTCCTCAATTGGCGATAAAGTGATTATGTTGGGCAGGGGAGCATCCTGACCTCAGACGGGACCATCGAGAGCTACCGGGCCTGATGGTGCTGCGTGTGACGTCACACCAGACGCCGCACGAATCTGCAAGGATTAACAGAGAAATTGCGGCGCTACGAGCATTTTCTTGAAATATTGAGAAAACGGTCAAATATACAAAAGTAATGTGTAGGAATGAACTTATAGGAAATTGAATTTGTGATGAATGGAGTCAGTTAATATCTATTTAACTAAAATCGCACCCAAATGATACAAAATTATCTATTATTCACAAAATGATGTACATAGTCACATTAAAGCTGTCATGATTGCAGTAGCAGTAGTAGCAAAAGAGGATATAGGAGCTGTAGTATACAGGGTGTGCCAGAATTTTTCTTGACACGTGATATTATTCTCCTAACAGAAAAAGTTCAAACGAAAACTGAGTGGAATTTTTGAAAGTATTATAGGGTCAATCATACTATACTTTCAAAACATTTTCTTTGTACTTCAACCGTTAAAACTCCCCCCAACTTTTTTTCATGTAGCAATCAATACTGCTACACAAAAGTCCTTTATTTTACTTAAAATCTTATAGTAGCTTTGACTTTATACACAAACCTATTTTTGTGTAGTCATTATTTAAATAAAATGAGGATTTATTTGAGGCTTAATATTTATTTATAATAAAATAGATAAAAATGAAAACTAAGTGGACGTTTCAAAGGTACTGAAGAACATATAGGACATATCATACTTTGAAAACAAATTTTTGTACTTGAACCCCTAAAACTCACCCCCAACATTTTTTTCAAATAGCTGTTCACAGCTTTTCCTACATAAATGAGGTCATTGTTTGTAGTGCCTTTGGTTTAATACACAAAACAGTTATTTTTCGTAAAGTCAAAGCATAAAATAAATAAAATAAGGGTTTTTTTAGGCGTAACATTTTCGTAATAAAAAATGATAAAAAGACATTTGTTTTCGAAAGCATGTATGATAGGTACCCTTAAAACCCCTTAGTTTCCCTTTTCATCAGTTTTTCGTGTCAAACAAATTCTTATTTTATTTATATTACTTATCTTTATGATTTTACGCAAAAAATAGGTTTGCGTATAAAATCAAAGTACGAGTTTAAATAAAATAGGAATATCATTTATGTCGGAAAACTTATGGGATGCTGTTTGAAATCAAAAAGTTGGGGGCGAGTTTTCGGAGTTGGCGTGCAAAAAAATGTTTTCAATGCATGCACTTTAGAGTAATAATTGTTAAGCGGTATTTTACAAAATCTGTGAAGACAATTTAATCTTAGCTCGAGAAACTATTAAACTTATAACAGTATCAGTACGAATTACAAATCTCCCTTTGAAGTGTTTGATGCGTATTACAGAAAAATCCTTTATCGTGAAGATATCTCGATGTACATATAGCGCGTAACCACTACTACAAATTTTGGAAATTACAACACAGGTATGCACTCTGTATCTATATAATTACTATTGCAGAAGGGTGCACAGCAATTATAGACGATATTCTTGGCCAGATAGACGTAAAAGCCAAAAATTTAATGAAAAATCCTTACGGCTATTTGACGATTACAAACGCAACCAGACGGTCGCTCGGCGCCTCACGTGACGTAGACGCTGTGGTGGGGATACACCATCAGGCCCGGTAGCTCTCGACGGTCCCGCCTTCAGACCTTGTAATAAGAGGACAGGACACCCATTATCTTGCTGGAAGAAATCTTCTTCGAGGCCTCGAACATATGAAACGGCAACTGGTTCACATAACGTTGGACTGTCAGTGTGCCACGAATCACAAGTAAAGGTGACTTGCTCTTGAATGCAATGGTACACCAAATCAATAAGGTGGTGTACATGGTTCTCAGCAGCAAACTGGCGATCACGTCGTCGTTCGTAGGTCCTAGACAAAACCTGGACTCATCGGAGAAGACCGTCTGATGCCACTCAGCATGCCATTGTCGGTGTTCTTGGCCCCAATCTCCTTATTTGTATTGAGTGTACAGTACGATCTTGCCGGTCTGTAGTTCTCCTACGTGCTCCAGAACCTCTAGCTCTCTGCATTTACCCTTTTTCGATCCATGCTCGCCATGCTGCTACAACTGTAGTCACGCTACACCTCATGGTTACAGCGATTGCTCTGAAAGAAGGACCTCGTTCTCATACAATACGACCCTGTTCAAGGGACGTTAACTACGTAAACTGAAACTGTTGGCTTCTAGGGAGCATCCTTACATAACCAACTAGTCTCTCCTCTCGTCACATTTGCAACAGAGATCATAGTTTTTGGATCGAGAAAAAGCCATGTATGCAGTATGATCTATATCATACTGCCAAGCTGGGCATACATTTTTTATGCAAATATCCCTTTTTTATAGGTTTTCGCATTTCACTTGTCAGTAGTATGCATCAAATCTATAATTTTTGATTTATGATTTATGTATGCATCAGGTCATATGACATTCGCGGATTTTATTCATACATCATTATTTATTTTTATAGCTTCTCTTGATTTTATGTAATCCTTATTTTTTCAATTTCTCTTATATAAAATGAGCCTGATTTTCCACACATTCGAAAGTCGAACCTTCATTAATCACTTATCAAACCTCGGTATTGAAATGAATACATTAGCGCCTATTTTTCTGGCAGTTGGCCTATAATTCAGCCAAACGTTAAAGCGAGAAACAAGGAGACGAATTTTTCCACGTTACATTCCATTTAGCACTGACTACTGCTGCCAACATTAACCAAATTATAATTGAATCTAATACAATATAAATCTATTAACCATTTACTGCACCTCCATTTTTCGAAATATTAATGAAGACATTTGCATAGAGAATTGCTTTAATGCAAATCGGTCTTGTTTTGGTAGCGGGGAGTCTGCAATTGATGGCGATGAGGTGCAGAGGTGCGGAATGCGACGTTGCCATATCTTTAAGTTAATCAACATTTCGCAGAAACTTAAAAATAGCTCATACATGAGAATAACTGAGATCAGACAAAAGCAGTTAAATCAAACGCAAAAAGCTGATTAAAAAAGACGGCTCTAAAGAATTCGCAAATAAGTGACGGTGCTAAGTCTGATCTATTTTTCACACAATTTTGAATTGCATTATGTAGAGGTAATATTATAGATAATCTTATTTTTAAAGTTGTTTAAGACAAAAGTCATTTTAATTTAACAAATGTCAAAAGTCAAGTTGATACACACAGCACTTCCCACATATTAGGATTATGCCAGTTTATTATTTTTCGATAGTATGAAGCTATAATCTGAGATCCCCTTGCAACCAAATCATCCCCACCCGCCCGCAAAAAGTATGTTGTTCCGCTAGATTTATTATGAATACACCACCTAACTACGCCAATTTCATGCCCAACAAAAAAGTAGAAAATGATCAGGAACCCGTAAAATGCTTAAAAACGAAGTTTGATAAATATGTATTTGAATTTTTTTGTTTTTTTGCTAATTTCTTCGCCGCCCATGCACCGATTTTCAAAATGATAGCTACCCAAATTTGATTACAATCCATGTAGCGGATACTCAGATTACGCGGCTAGAGAAACGCCAACAGACAGACAGACAGACAGACAAGCAGGCAGACAGGCAGGCAGGCAGACAGACCAACACCCAGTTAGACAGACCGACAGAGAAACCGACAGACAGACCGACAGACAGACCGACGGACAGACCGACAGACAGACAGACAGACAGACAGACCGACAGACAGATCATGCGTGTCATGGATATTCGTTATGTAGCTATTACAAAATGTCCAAAAAACGTATTAGGTATGTGTGGGAAGTAAAAGTGGACCAACCATATTTTGCATAAAATAAAGCCGATTATATTAAGTTAGGTTTAGCATTTTACATTCTATACCACTAGTGTTATTTAACTTTTGCGCTGCTCCCCTGCGCCGCGCTAGTTAAATTTTTTTTTGTTGTATTCTCTCTTTGTAGGCTAATCAGCCCCCGGTGGTTAAGTAGAATAGCTTTCAGCTAGACTTCGCCAGTTGAAGCTACATAGGTACTAATTGTTTTTGTATTATCAGAGGAAATAAAGGCGGTTTATTATTACTATTATGTATCTAAAGCATTCTGTAAGCTTTATTACTATAAAATTAATAGTTAAACATATTTGCTCTCACTGATCTTCACAATACCTCTGAAACTATACATAGGCAAGCCTTGGAATCACAGACACCTTTGCTAGGCAGATTAGGAACAAAATTTATGCAAAGTTCTAATAAGATAAAAAAAAAACTACTCAAGTAGAGTCGATCCATACCCTCGGCTTCTGCAATTTGGACTTTGTAGAATGTTACACTATATCTAAATGGCATCGTGGTAATGTTACTACCCTACCAAGGTCTTAGAAAGCAACCAAAGCCATACAATTGTAAACTACTCGAAATACGAACATAAAATATTTATTTTCCTTTCCTAACCTAAGACATCTTTCAATTACCTAAAGGTTAATTACACCCATAATTCTCCGACGTATTCAATGATACACTCTTAATTAATAATTTGTATTTCCGTATACATACCTATTATATATAACTATAACAAATCACACTTGCCAAGCGTATATTATTGATTTTCATCCAGATAAAGTATTTGCATATTATTGACTTATCTACGATTTTATCTCATAGAATATCTAACTCTGCCCGATCATTACCATTAGTTGAAGATTAATAACGCAAAATTACAGGTTTCTATGAAGTTTATTTGGGTTAGATATTGTAAGGCGTTTACTTGTCATTTAACTTTATTAGCTGAATGTTAATATCTTAGTCAAAAATAACAGAGCACAGCTCATAATAATCTGTTACAATCATTATTACTTGATCAAAGGAAAGGACAAATGTGGTTATGTTGATTGAGCTCAGCATGAGGTATCATTACTTGTTAGCATGTTAATGACAGTCTAGAGTAGAGAAGATGCAGTGATAATATATATTTAAATTGTATCAAATTATAAATAAATTGATCTCTTTATTAAGGATCATAATGTTCATTTTTGAGCCATATTTTTTTGTAAAGTCGACAAGTTATGGTTTACGAAAATGAGGTCCTTGAGATTATATAGAACTAGTACCAAACCAAGAACTGATTAAGAAAAAAGGAAGTAGTGAGTAAAATAAAAGGTTTATAATTACACTACCTCATGGTCGAGAAGAACCCAAATAGGTACTAATAAAAATCAGCATACACCTATGTTCCACAGAATATAAATATTTATCACTCAGGAGAAAAAATGCATTGACTTTATGAAATTAACAAATACTTATCTTATCCACGAGCTGACAGTTTGGAGTGGTGGAGCAGACACGAAAAAACCTTTCTCCAAACTTGGCCGTAATGGTCAGATATTTTTTAGCTACATAAGCGTCTCTAGCTCCTGTTGAAAGACAGTTTTCCAAAGCAGCTCTTATTGTTACAAAAATCATAAACCCATTAGACGAGAATACTGTCAGAAGGTTTATGTGCCCCAGCTCCCGACAACTTTTTTTATATCCCTAAAAAACTCTAATTTTAATTCTAAATAACGATATATCGCTTCTTTCATTTCTCCGACGTTTCGGATTCAAAAAAGCATCTTCAGTGGTATTTGATGATCATTACGAAGAAACAAAGCGTCGGATCAGAAATTGAATTACATCATCATGTAGAGAAGAAAAGATGTGATAGGTTTTTGAGTCCTATTTTTTTATTTTATTTATTAAAATACAAAAAAAAATAACTAAGCAATATGTTATCATCAAATTACAAAATATTTATTTTATACACTAACAAAAAAATCATTATAACTATACATATTACTTAATCTGTCCCATCTGTCTGTCTGTCTGTCCCATATATTTATCTACTTAAAATTCTTTGTTATATTTTCATAAATAGACACACTTTTGTTAAACACAGGGATATACACGATTATGAAACAAGGAACAAAAATAAAATAGTCATTCAGAAATTTCACCACACGTTCCTTTCCAAATCTCCAATCCATTATTAATGCATTAATGCATTTAAAGTAAAACTTAAGCGACTATTGCTCGATGAGGCATTTATTCTGTGAACGAATTTGTGAATCGTTTTAATGGTGTGCATTAATAGAAACTTTTATTTTACGTCTTTCTTGTACATACAATATTTTATGATGTTTATACATGTATGACTTGTCCAATCCTTTTTCAAGGCTGTATGGATGAAATAAATTATTATTACTATTATTAATCTTATGTTCAAAAAGTCCTTCTTCATTTTCTAGGCAAACGTAGTAATGGTGAACAATTTTGTCCATTACATTATCTAACATCCTTGGAGTTATTCTTCCAATGGCGGCTTGAACCTCGGCTCTAAGTTGTTCTACATTTTCGTACATTTCGTACTTCGTTGTCGAGGAAACCCCATAGGAAAAAATCCAACGGCCTGATATCGGGAGATCGTGCAGGCCATCTTATGGGGCCATTAGTGGCAATTAATTTGTTTTGGAAACGTTGAGTTAGATATTCCATATTGATCCGAGAATTATCCCAACCTGCTGGAAGAACTGGAAATATATTTTTGCATTTAAAGCACCTTCAATTATTGGTCCGATAATCCTTGTTCTCAAAATCCCACACCACACATTAACACCAAACCGATGTTGGTACCTGGATGTTCGTACACGAAATTCATTTTGCGTTGCCCAATAATGTCGATTATTTCGGTTGAATATGCCATTGTGTTCTTTTCGATTGACCTTAATCCTACAGTATCATCTTTTTGTACAGCCAATAAATGTTCTGGATTGTGTTTCTTTACTCTATGAAACACTAGTTTTTGAAAGGCAATATACTCTTTTAAGTTTGTGAGAAGTCTTTGGAAAATGGATCTATTTGGTTGACGTCGCTCCGGATATTTGAGCAAATATTGCCTTTCTGCATCAAAACAATTTTTATGGCTTTCAATATTGAAAGCTTATTTTGAATGAATTAAATTTTTAAGTATTATTATATCATAGCTCAAAAAAATAGATTCATACTTTATTTGTTTTATACTGTTATATTACTCCGTGATACGTGTTTGTGATTCCCTGGAGATATCAAATCAAATTAATATGAAATAGGTAGTCAAGTAGTAGTAACATAAATTAAGTAGTTATGACCAGCTGCTTGATTTTTCAGGTTCTTGAAATGATAACTACTTGACTTGAATTTGAGTTGATTTCAAGTCAGGACAAGTCAAGTAAGTTGAAAATCAAATCAAGTAGAGAAACTAGGGTTACCAACCGTACTATAAATCATAGTACTGTACTATATTTTGTGACTCTGTACTATATACTATTAAAGAAATACTATATTTCCGTACAATAGACGAACGTTTATATTTTGCGACCAAATTTATTCAAAATAATTTTATTTCTGTTATTTATTCCTCCATTTCCGCATTCACAGAAAGAATATTTTCTGTTATGAATGCCAAGTGGCGGGAAGAAACAGAGAATCTTGTTCTTAATAAAAAATGGGCTGTTAATTTATATTAACTTAAATATTTAGTGTAATAAGGCATGTGCCACTTTTATCGGAGATACAGAACTGTTAAAAATTACACGAAATGTAAAAAATCTAACAATTATAAAAAATAAGTGAATAAAAATATAAAAGTCTATTTTTTATTCTTCCCTACTAAAGTACTATCTTTTTTTGAAGCGTACTATACTTTTTAAAGCATTCTCATAAAAAATACTCAAGTTGTTTATCAATTATTGCAATTGCTTTTCACAGCACACATACTAAATAGATGAACATTATTTATTTATTTACAATAGCCTGCATCGATTCAATAATTTGCATTTTTCTCGAAAACGGTTAGCCCTATCCAGATGTACCAAGAGACCATTTTTACGTAGAAATCTCTGAAATGCCATATTCTAAAATCAAAATGTCAAAAAAATTACCATTTAGAAAATGGGGTTATTTTTACCCTTAATTTCTCCCGTATGATACGCCTCTGATTAAAATTATGAAATTCTGAATTCAGAATCAGATTCAGCGTCAAAACTTTACCCATCGTACCTAATTTCGTAATTTTTTTATGAATGGTTTTGAGAATATCGAGGGAAAACCGTCTTCAGGGTGCCCCATACAAAGGAGCGTAGCTCCCTTATGAAGCATTTCCGGACCCATGTTCATATGACATTTTCTTTCTATTTTTCGGAGTACTATTCGTGGTTATAGTTTGTTAACATACTTAATTAACACCCTGTAGGTATATGTATAAACAAAAAACTGTTGGTAACCCTAAGTGAAATTCTAAATTAGTAACTATAAAACAAATAAATTACAATTTTACAAAAATAACAAAAATTAACGTCTGTACAACATGACCTAGTTGTAGCATGTAATTAATTTCTGCCCTCCGCTTGATATACAAATCAAACTCGGCTCGAATAATTCCAACGGTAATTTAAACAAACGCGAAGATAAAGCTCCAGATAACGCGTAATGATTTATCAAGTAGATCGTATTTTGCATAACTAATGCGTAATGTGCACTTATGGCTTGTTTGGAGAGAAAAAAGAGAAACGCCACAGCCGCAGCCGTGAATAATGAACAGATCTAGAAATTGATTGAGATGCACAAGACGGCGCTTTTTATTTTGCGGAAATGAAGGAATATTGATGTGCACTTCATCGTGAGTTATATTCCCCATTCATTTGTAGATTCGCTATCTGTAATTGCTATTGACAGCCTGGAAATTATTATAAATATGCGCATTTCATTCTTGCTGTTGATTGATTGATCTTTTATTGCTGAACTTCTGAGTTGTTCAACAGTTGTTTGCTCGATATCCAGCGATATAGATCTTAACGAATGCATAATACTCGTGTACTTTATGACTAATTTTGGACTTTTGTTAAAGCACGTAAAAACTAGGTATTGTATTGTACAAGTTTGTGACCTACTAATATATCTCGGATATCTATATTAATGAGGCTTTTAATTTTTTTGAAAGATTTTCTTGCACTTAGGTACCGACATGTTGTTTCATTGAAAAGAGGAAAAAATCTTATCATTTGGGCTTGAAGGGTACATTAATAAATGCTAGATAGATAGATAGATAGATAGATAGTAAAATATGCTTTACAAATTTCTTATTGACAAAACTGTAACAACAAAATGTGGAATATTCACTAAAACTCTTCATAGAACTCATCTAGTGTGTAATAAGGTTTTTGAAATAGGAAATTTTTAAGTTTTTTACGAAAAACTTTTAAATCTTTTTGAATTTTAAAAAAATTAGGAAGTTTGTTGTAAATCTTCAATCCATTGTATATATTTGAATCTTTAACCAGTGCTGATTTGGGAGTGATTAATTTAAAATCATTCTTTTATTCTATATTTATGGTCTCAAATTTTGTTTTATTTTTGAATATTAATGTAGCCGTTTCCAGTGCAATTACGGTCATAATTTTGTATTCTAAAAATAGTGGCTTGCATGAAGGCCTAGGTCTACTCTTGGCGATGCATCTAACTGCTCGCTTCTGTAAGACTAATAATTTATTTAAGTAGGTATGAGAACAGACACCCCAAAATGGGATGCCGTAACTCAACCTATACTTTGGAGTAATGCAAAATAACAATTTTTGGTGGTGTTTCTTCCAAGAGTTTCTCTAACTGTTCTTAGTATGTAAGTTACTTTAGCTAACTCGTTAATTAAATTATCAATATGAGATATAAAATTCAATTTTTGATCAATAATTAGACCTAAGACATTCATGCTGTATGTTTGATGTAATTGTTCGTTGTCTAAATAAATCACGTCAAGTAAGCATTTGAAAGTTATGAATTTGTCACACCATCTTTTGATTACAATTATATCATTTTCAATTTTTCTTTTTAAATCGTGTATGTCATTGTCATGCCAGAGTATTGTAGTGTCATCTGCAAATACAGTGAATTGACCACTTATTTCTAAAGTCATTAGGTTATTAATGTATACCAAAAATAAGATGGGACCTAACACAGATCCCTGTGGTACTCATCCCGTATGTGCAATTTTTCTGAAGTTACATTATTAGACAATTAAACAATTTGAGAACGATTACTCAAATAAGAGGTGAACCATTTTAGTGCTATTTTAGAACAACCATATTTATCTAATTTTTTGATCAAAATATCATAATTGACACAATCAAATGCTTTAGAAAAGTCATAGAACAAAGCTACTGAAATTTGATTTTTATTTAAAGTAGAGAAAAAGAGGTATTTTTTTTGTTTTTGAAATCCAAACTGAAAGGGACTTATGATGTTGTTTTTTAAAAAAAATTTCAACCTAATCTGAACTATTTTTTCAATGATTTTTGCTAAAATAGTAATTATACTTATAGGCCTAAAATTCGAGGGTTCATCATTTGTTCCTCCTTTATAGATAGGAATTACTATTGACGTTTTTAGGAATTCAGGGTATGTTCCTGATTGAAACGAAAGGTTTATTAACTTAGTGAATACAACCAGCGCCTTATATGTAAGGTTCAGTATGACATTCAAGGAGATTTCATCAACCCCCGATGATTCTTTGTTTTTGATGGATTCTAGGACAAGTTTTAGTTCATGAATATCCGTTGGTTCAAATATTAGTTCATGCTCTATGTAAAAATCATGAAGATTAATTAAAGGGTCATCAGTACTACGTACAGTATTTTTCAGTTTTTGTGCTATAAAACAACAATACTTATTTAAAATGTTTGGATGAATTGTCGGCATGTTATTAGAAGCAAACGGTTTGCCTCTGGTTTCATTTACGACTTTCCAAGCCTCCTTAGTCTTATTTCCAGCTCTGTTGATTTTATGCTTATGATAATCTGGAAAAAAAATCTGCTGTTGCCGGTTGTAGTTATGAGTTTTATGAACTAGATAGATAGGATATTAGGTGATATAAATTATTTGCCACTTTCTTTATAAATAGAATCAAACAAGACAAGAATGAATGAAATAGGATTAATTTTTATTTTCTTTTTCTATTTTTTCTATTTATTTGTACATATTTCATATACAAATAGAGCCACTATGAAGACAATGCCTTGTGTATAGTATTGTTGGCTAAATACAGCCCATATATGTTACTTAAATTTAGATAAAAACAGTTCCCCATGGCTTCTGGTTCATTCATTCTTATACTCATACTTGGTGTAATCTGCACTTTATAGTTTGGTAGTAAAATTGAGTATATTATTGGAACATTTTAATCCAAGATAGCATACAATTTTCAATTTTTGATATTTAAAATGAATTAACATACGGCAACGTCCTGACTTCTTCTAGCGAATTCTAATTCTTTTCGCTGGTCAATTTACGATGGTCATACAGTAGCACAAACTATACTCAATACATAGTAGGCACCATATATGTGCGTATATGTTAGTTACAATGATCCCCTAAACCCACTACTGTCCAACACCCGATCCCTGACAAAAACTACTTCTATTCAGAATGAGCATGTTTGGTTACCTACATCTCCGGCAAATCCAAACAAAAATCAGGTCTGATCACAACAAAAGGACGACGAAAACAAAAAAGATGGCATCTCACTCACCCCATACACCTCGAACACCTTTCATCCCCCTCCCCCCTCCGCACCGCACCTAACCTATAGAGCGGCCGGCGGCGCGTCGGCAACGCTCTATCACATCCAAAGTTAGCTTCCAAACCGCTGTGACAATCCCCGCGCACTAGGCCACGCCCACGGCGACGTCCGCGTTGCCGCCGGATCGGGACTCCGCCGCGGCGATATCCCTGCATCCCATCTAGTCACCCGCGTTTGCCGACGGAACAAAACACTGCCGAAAGTCACCCCGAATCTAGTCAACCGGTCAAACGTCAGAGCTGGCTCTAATCTAGTCATCCAGGAAGCGACTATGACGTAGACGGACCTTCTTTCTGTGATATGTTTGGCGGGAACACTATGAACATGTTTAGGGAGAAGTTTAAGGAAACCGGGATCCTGAATTTGTGGTGAAACTGTAAAAAGTTGTTGTGCTCGTGAGAAGTTGCCAAACTGGATTCTTCAACGACTTTGTCTTCGCTTTTGTCGTTGAGAGCGACGGCTGGTACCGCTATGGATCTCAGTACCGCTTATCGGTACAACCAGAATATGATGGAGTACTATACATGTAAGCAACTGCACCTATTTCGCTATTTACTGTTTCAAGCTCCATACCTAGGTACCATATAAGTACCTATGTCAGTGCAGCGTAGTTCATCACATGACTTGAAGAAGTGGTATTGAGTACCACCTTTCAGTACTAGAATATTACTTTTCTTAGTCATGGTGTTGGTCTGTATCAAATAAGCCAAACCATAACTGTATAAACTTGAATATACCTTACAAATACCTATGAATTTTCTTCTTTCACTAAGGTACTTTATCGTTTTGACTCTATTACTGGAACTTGCAAACAGAGCACATTGTATGACGAAATATTAACAAGTTGCTAGTATTCGCTATACTATATAGGTAATATATTTAGAGTAGCTGCTCATTATTTCTAGAGCACTTCTGTAAGGCGAAATATATTCCGATTTTATTTGTAGAAGTACTTCTGAATATGTGACTGTTTTATGTTTCTTCATTTCTGTTTGCTAGGGAAATGCTTAGCTTTCATTACTGTCTATCGCATACTAATTTATGTATTTCTTCTGACTCATGTTATGTATTTCACATCAATTTTTACCCTAAACCTTCTCTCATAGTTTGAGTGAAACAAAATTTGGTGTGTTCTACTTCTACATGTCTTGTTTTATGATGCTTCTCCTCTTGTGAATATGTTATTTAATATATGCATCATTGGTAACTCCCATGTCATGCTGTTTGTTCATATGTTTTGATTGTTATTTTTGTATTGTCTCAGCTCGTCCTTTTTCAAAGTTTTAATCTATTCTTCTATTACCATCGGACTCTTTCGCCTTCATTTCTTCTCTTACTTCTCTCTGACTTTGTCCAGTCTCTGGGTAACCAGACCTGACTAGCCGATTGAGGCACACTGTCAAGCATTGACGAATTTTATCGTTGTATCGAGCTCTTGATCTTTTTACTTTTACTCAAATTTTCGTAACAAAACACTGCCGAAAGTCACCCCGAATCTAGTCAACCGGTCAAACGTCAGAGCTGGCTCTAATCTAGTCATCCGGAAAGCGAAAATGACGTAGACGGATCTTCTTTCTGTGATATGTTTGGCGGGAGAACTATGAACATGTTTAGGGAGAAGTTTAAGGGATTCGTGATCCTGTGGTGAAACTCCAAAAAGTTGTTGTGCTCGTGAGAAGTTACCAAACTGGATTCTACAACGACTTTGTCTTCGCTTTTGTCGTTGAGAGCGACGGCAGGTACAGCTATGGATCTCAGTACCGCTTATCGGTACAACCAGAATATGATGGAGTACTATACATGTAAGCAACTGCCTTTATTTTGCTTCTTACTGTTTATGTCTCCATCTCTACCATATATGCCAACGCATCGTGATGAAGTGGTATTCAGTACCACCTTTCAGTAGGAGAGTATTACTTTTACTATTCAACGTATTCGTCTCTATCAAATAAGCCAACTCATAATTGTGTAAACTTGAATAGACCTTAGAAATACCTACGAATTTTCATCTTTCATTAAAGTACTTTTCAGTTTCGTCTCTATTGCTGGAACTTGCAAACAGAGCATGCTGTATGACGAAATATTAACAATTTGCTAGTAATCACTATGTATATTATATATTTAGAGTAGCTTCTCATTATTTCTAGAGCACTTCTATAATGCAAACCAGATTACAATTTAATTTGTAAAAGTACTTTTGCTTGTGTGACTGTTTTGTACGTTTCTTCATTCTGTTTCTTTCTATGGAAATGCTCAGTCTTCATTACTGTCTATCTCATACTAATTTGTGTATTTCTTGTGACTCATGTTATGTATTTCACATCAATTTTTACCCTAAACCTTCTCTCATAGTTTAAGTGAAACAAAATTTGGTGTGTTCTACTTCTACATGTTTTGCTTTATGATGCTTCTCCTCTTGTGGATAGGTATGTTATTTAGTATATGCATCATTGACAACTCCCATGTCATGCTGTTTCTTCACATGTTTTGATTGTTATTCTTGTATTGTCTCAGCTCGTCCTTTTTCAAAGTTTTAATCTATTCTTCTATTACCATCGAACTCTTTCGCCTTCATTCCTTTTCTTTTCTTCTCTTACTTCTCTCTGACTTTGTCTGGTCTCTAGGTAACCAGACCTGACTAGTCGATTGAGGCACACTGTCAAGCATTGACGAATTGTATCGTTGTATCGAGCTCTTGATCTTTTTACTTTTACTCAAATTTTCGTAACAAAACACTGCTGAAAGTCACCCCGAATCTAGTCAACCGGTCAAACGTCAGAGCTGGCTCTAATCTAGTCATCCGGGAAGCGACTATGACGTAGACGGACCTTCTTTCTGTGATATGTTTGGCGGGAACACTATGAACATGTTTAGGGAGAAGTTTAAGGGAATTGGGAACCTGAATTTGTGGTGAAACTGTAAAAAGTTGTTGTGTTCGTGAGAAGTTGCCAAACTGGATTCTTCAACGACTTTGTCTTCGCTTTTGTCGTTGAGAGCGACGGCTGGTACCGCTATGGATCTCAGTACCGCTTATCGGTACAACCAGAATATGATGGAGTACTATACATGTAAGCAACTGCATCTATTTCGCTACTTTCTGTTTATATCTCCATACCTACCATATATGCCAACGTAGGTCATCACATGACTTGAAGAAGTGGTAGGTATTTAGTACCACCTTTCAGTACTAGAATATTACTTTTCTTAGTCATCGTGTTGGTCTGTATCAAATAAGCCAAACCATAACTGTATAAACTTGAATAGACCTTACAAATACCAATGAATTTTCTTCTTTCACTAAGGTACTTTTCCGTTTTGACTCTATTACTGGAACTTGAAACAGAGCATGTTGTATGACGAAATATTAACAAGTTACTGGTATTCGCTATACTATATAATATATTTAGAGTAACTGCTGATTATTTCTAGAGCACTTCTGTAAGGCGAAACATATTGCGATTTTATTTGTAGAAGTACTTCTGAATATGCGACTCTTTATGGTTTCTTCATTTCTGTTTCCTTCTAGGGAAATGCTCAGCCTTCATTACTGTCTATCTCATACTATAATTTGTGTATTTCTTCTGGCTCATGTTATGTATTTCACATCAATTTTTACCCTAAACCTTCTCTCATAATTTGAGTGAAACAAAATTTGGTGTGTTCTACTTCTACATGTTTTGTTTTATGATGCTTCTCCTCTTGTGAATATGTTATTTAATATATGCATCATTGGTAACTCCCATGTCATGCTGTTTCTTCACATGTTTTGATTATTATTTTTGTATTGTCTCAGCTCAGCCTTTTTCAAAGTTTTAATCTATTCTTCTATTACCATCGGACTCTTTCGCCTTCATTTCTTCTCTTACTTCTCTCTGACTTTGTCCAGTCTCTGGGTAACCAGACCTGACTAGCCGATTGACGCACACTGTCAAACATTGACGAATTTTATCGTTGTATCGAGCTCTTGATCTTTTTACTTTTACTCAAATTTTACGTAACAAAACACTGCCGAAAGTAACCCCGAATCTAGTCAACCGGTCAAACATCAGAGCTGGCTCTAATCTAGTCATCCGGGAAGCAACTATGACGTAGACGGACCTTCTTTCTGTGATATGTTTGGCGGAAAAACTATGAACATGTTTAGGGAGAAGTTTAAGGGAATTGGGAACCTGAATCTGTGGTGAAACTGTAAAAAGCTGTTGTGTTCGTGAGAAGTTGCCAAACTGGATTCTACAACGACTTTGTCTTCGCTTTTGTCGTTGAGAGCGACGGCTGGTACCGCTATGGATCTCAGTACCGCGTATCGGTACAACCAGAATATGATGGAGTACTATACATGTAAGCAACCGCCTCTATTTTGCCACTTCCTGTCCAAGTCGCCATATCTACCATATATGCCAACGCATGACTTGACGGAGTGGTACTCACTCTTGCCCTTCAGTACTACAAGATATTATTATATTACGAATTGGTCTCTATCAAATATACCAACTTATTACACCCCATAGTTATGTGAACTTAAATAGACCTTAGAAATACCTTATTTTAAGTGCTCTTAAATCTGGTTTCTATTACTGGAACTTGCAAACAGAGCGTGTTATAGACGAAATATTAACAATGTTCTAGTAATCACTGCATTATTTGTGTTGAATATACTTGAAGAAGTGGTATTCAGTACCACCCTTCAGTACTGTACTAAAGGATATAACTTTTCGTATGTTTGTCTTATTTTACGAATTGGTCTCTATCAAGTATACCAATTCAGTATACTCCGTAATTGTGTGAACCTGAATAGACCCTAAAAATACCTATGAATTTTCTTCTTTCATTAAAGTGCTCTTCAGTTATGACGGAATAGTGCCAATTTGATAGTAATCACTGCATTATGTATTATTTAGAGTAGCCACTCATTATTTCTAGAGCTCTTCTATAGCGACCTATATTGGAATTTTATTTGTAACTTCTACTTCTGTTTCTATGTCTGTTTTATGAGTCTTCATTTCTGTTTCTTCCATAATGATACCAGTATTTATATTAATTGTAAAATTACTTATGACCTTCTCTGTATTATGTATTCTTTTCGTTTGAAGTGCTCTGCTGCCAATGCTGTCTATCTCACACTAATTATTTCTGTATTTACCCTGATACATTTCGTATGTTTCAGACCAAGTTTTACACTAAGCTCTCTTTCTGTAGATGGAATATAAACCCATAATCTTTTTTGTTTTATGATATTTCACTTTCTGTTAGTATTTCTGTTACTTATTCATATTTCATACAAAATTCCGTTTCTTCACAGGTTTTAAATAATATTTTACGTTATTTCAACTGTTCCTTTTTCAAGGATTTGATCTATATATCTATATTACTAAAGACAATTAGTTTCAGACAAATTTTCACCACACTGTGGTTTCTTGTGATTTGGGCAAAACACACATCTATATAATTATGATCTTTTTAAACTTCTACATTTTCTTCTTTTGTTAGGATTTCTGTATATCGCAATATATGTTTTTTTCTCTTTCATTCACTTTTATATTTTCTTCCATACAGTTTTCATTTCCATCTATATCTTCATCAAGATGTTCCTTGTCCTATAAAATAATTCAGGTTTCTACACAGTGAATTTGTATAAAACATGACTGAATTAGAAAATTTATGGTTCTGTCCCCAAATAAATAAGTTATCTTCAGCTTTTAACATCTTTTTCAATACCAACTACATTGCTAAGTTAAGAAAGCTGCGATTTCAGATATGAGCCTTCAGTTATCATCTGTTTTACAATCACAACGTTCTATGTCTTCTACATATCTTGTTATATTCAATTGATCTATTAAAAGCTGTTTGTTATGAGTATTTGAGTCACTCTGTCATGATCCTTAAATATCGTTTCTTAGCAACAACCACGGAATCTGATACCGTGTAAACATATCATGACGAATATAATGATTAAATTGAGTGAATTGAAGACTTATAGGCACGATTAAACTTTAGGTAATCCCTTCCTATTGAAATCTAATCTTTAAATGAGCTTTAGGGATCACTTACACTTGCCAATATATAACTAGTTCTTCACTACAAGAAATCCAACAACATCGTGTCTTGTTTAAACGTCTGAACGGATTGTAAAGGTTGGTCTAGAAATCATATAGAAGATGAATATCTAATTCTTATATTGTTTCCGTAAAAACAGTATAAATGAAACTATCTTTCTAAAAACCCAAGTTTTGTAATTAAACTGTGTATTATACAGTAATATTCTTAAAGTCTATTTCTCATCCGTTCTAAGGACTACAATAATATTTCTAGATCTATTTTGGTATTGCCATGAAAATCACAGTCTAACCTTGCGACACGATAAGTACAATAATAAAAGTTAAACACATATCTTGCCTATATTTACAATGTTTTCAAAATGGATGAAAAAGTATAAAATTGACTTTTAGAACGAAAATCGTATGGTGACAAAATTTTATGAAAATATGTTTATTTATATAATTATTTCTTATTTCTTAGTTTTGTGTGTAAGGTAATGTATTCAATGTGTTACTTTTCTTTCGTATAGATGTTATTACATTCTCTTTTTTTTCGATTGTTTTAAGGCTGTTTCTCCTAAGATTTTTCATAATATTCCACGTCATGACTTGTACAAAAAGTGTGGATAATGCTGTCGCATTCTGGCATTCGAGGAACATTGATTTTTTAGAAACTATAATATTTGGTGCATGTAAACCTGTAAAAGTTTCGTCAAAACGACTAGAACATCCACCATTCTTTGGACTTTAAAGCATTTTAATATTGCCAATAAACCTTATAAAAATTTCTATCAGTTTTGCCCAAATCTTCGAGAATTTGATTATAGTAGGTATCTATCCTGTTAAATGTCAATGGTCTATATCGATGGATAGTTTGAGAAAAATTGGTCCCTTCATATATTGTATGGGGTAAGTCAACTCAAAATATCTTCAAAGACTCAGGATTAACCAGCAAATTTGATAGGTTAGAAGCATTGACGTGTTTAGAAGAAGTAAATAACTTGCTCTATGTATGTTTGCAAGGCCACATTGTTATTATGTACCATGTGTTGCAGTTATCACTCTCAAATTGTCTCTTGCAAATGGTACGGCACTTGAGAATTGTCTATTCTTCACTTATGCACCGATAAAACCCAAAATTCACTCAAAAACCGTCCAATAATCAGACAACGATCAAACCAAAAACAAAGAGCTGCCACTATCCGTTGTTTATGCTGGTTCTTTAGAGATCGCAGGGTAACCGGTGCAATGTTGCCACGTTTTGTAAAAAATAATTCTCTATACGACATATTAGCTGACCACCGCTCCAATAACTATTGTTAAATCGTTCATATGCTTCATTATGTGTTAGCTTAGCTCTTTCAAATTCCTATATACAAATAAATATAATTTTTCTATGGTCAGCCTCAATACACGATATTAATGTACGGTCGTATGCGAAGCTGTAGATAGGATTAGATGTTATTTCCAGCAGCTCATTGATTCACAGCAGAAATAGTATAGGGGATAGAACAGATCCCTGAGGACCGCTGCATGACTGATTTATTTGGTTCAGGGAAGACTTATATATGCTCATTTGCGGGAGCAAGTTCCGTAATGGACTGCTGACACCTCCACTTGAAGTCGAGTGTGAGGCTGAGCTCCTCGGCTGCTCGTTTCGCTGCGCTAAAAGGAAAGGGTCCTTAACCCGCATTCTCGTGCTCTCGCACAAAGCGGATCAGGGGATCGGTGCTGTTCGTTACATATCACCTTCCCAGGTGTCGCGGGAGGTATATTCGCGGGGCAGAAGACTTAGGATGCAGACTTCTCTCAATATTCATCCTTTTGCGGGTCTTCGTGTCGATTTCCTTCAGCTCGTTCAACAATGGGACCGCAAGCATGTTTGTGGCAGCGACTTTGTTCTTGCCGGAAAGTTCTGATGACCAGATCTGCCGGAGTCGGTGCAAATACTTGCGGCGGAGACACTCTTTGACTAATTCTGCCTCTTGGACATGACACTGCGCCACTCCAAGGTAAGTATAGGTATAGGTATCTCCGGCATGCAGTTGTCGCAAGATGCTCCCATCAACGAGCTGTTCCTCATCTCCACTATCTCCGCTTCGTCCTTTCTTGAGATGAACCAATGCACTTTTGTCTGTCCCGAACTCAATTCCGATAGCATGACTGTAATCCTGCACCACCCTCAGCGATTGTTGTAGTTCGCGTTGGCCGAAGGCCTAAAGTTTCAGGTCAACCATATAAAACAGATGGGTGACCTTGTGCCTCCGGTTATTGGGCGTGCCACAGCTGTATCCTTTAGTATTTCTAAGCGCTATGGACAGAGGCAAAAGTGAAATGCAAAAGAGCAAGAAACTCAAAGAGTCTGCTTGGAAGACACCTGATGTCTATGGTACTAAGTTACAGTACGTAGAAAATACAATTGCCTAACGACATATGTTTGGGTCTCTTTATATAAACTACTTGAAACATCGCATTATTGAATGAAAAACAAAACACCTCCTTCTTCAGCTTATCCGCCCTTATCTCGCGCAAGCATACACCAACTCCACTCAAATCGCCCTTATCGTCAACTACCATGCTTTGCGTGGCATCGTACGGAATAAAAACCATGATCCTCCATCTATCCACCCTTGCGCGGGGTCGATCATCCCCTATTAGGGTAATTGAGCCTTCCCGTGGCGTCGGAAGGGTCGGCAGAGGCTTAATTCGCCCTTATCAGTGTCATAGTTCCGCCCCGAAACACTCAACAGACACATGTTATGATGTTTATCTGAGCTTATCAGATTACCTTTACCCAGGCTGGCAAGTGGTTGGAGGGAGCTGAGGATTGGTTTACTGTTCTATGAGTGCTTCGGTCATTATATGATTGGGCATCTGACGCATCGCAAATGATGTGAGCTTATTAGGAGTGCGAAAAAATAGAGTTTGAGGTGTTAATAATGGTGAATGTATCTATCGCTTAAAGATGTATGCAAATCCACGATTTTTTAAACCGCATAACAATGAGTTGCAAATAAGATGGTTAACGTCAACAAATTCAAATGGGTTAGAAGAAGTAAACAAAGATTTTTTATTATTTGAATCATGCTGGATGGTAACACAGGGTTGTTTGGGTATGTTGCCAGATCTTCTCTGGGTAAAGCCATTGTATTTTCCTTATATATTTAACGTTATGTTGCAATCATTGCAGTAATAGATAGATAGATAGATAGATAGATATACTTTATTGTCTAAGAATTACAAGATTCTTGTTGAGAAAGCTATATAACAAACAAAATTTGTTGGATATTCACTAAAACCCTTCATAGAACTTATCCTGTGTAATACGGCTTTCCTAACGGAACATTTTTTACGAAAAACTGTCAAATCACTTAGAATTTTGAAAGAGTGAGGAAGTTTGTTGTTAACCTTCACTTCATTGTAAATAATAGAATCTTTAATGAGCGATGATTTGAAGGTGATTAATTTAAAATCATTGTTATGCCTTATGTTATATTCTATGTTTATGGTCTCAAATTTCGTTTTATTTTTGAATATTAGTGATGACGTTTCCAAAATAAATAGTGCAGTTATGGTCATAATTTTGTATTCTAAAAATAGTGACTTGCATGAAATTCTAGGTCTTGGCGATGCATCTAACTCGCTTCTGTAAGACTAACAATTTATTTAAGTAGGTATGAGAACAGACACCCCAAAATGGGATGCTGTAACTCAATCTACTTTGGAATAACGCAAATAACAACTTTTGGTGGTGTTACTTCCAAGAGCTTCTCTAACTGTTCTTAGTATGTAAGTTACTTTAGCTAACTCATTAATTAAATTATCAATGTGATTTATAAAATTCAATTTTTGATCAATATACCAAAAATAAGATGGGACCTAATACAGATCCCTGTGGTACTCTATCCCGTATGTTCAATGGTAAAATGGTTAAAGAAGCTTGTGATGAAAATCCAAAAATAACGCCAATTGAAGTACAGTTTAACATACAGAAAACTCAAGCAACAATACTGGCCACGAAGCTTCATGTTGGCTTACCAACTGTGGAAATGGAGGGTCATCCAATAGTCGATTCACCTTCCGTCAAGCTTTTGGGGATCAGCTTTAACAATAACATGTCCTGGCATGACCACGTCGTCAGTATTGCTAAATCGGCATCCCAGAAATTTGGAGTTTTGTTCCGCTATAGGAAGCTGTATACACCAGAGCAACTACGGCTGCTCTACAAGGTACAGATTCGACCATCGTTGGATTATGCTACCATGTGTGAGGTTGCGCTCTGAAGCACTCTTTAAAGGTTCTGGACACTATCTAGAAGAGAGCAATCAATCGGTATGCCTAACCTCACAAAGGACCTTGACAGCCTAGAACATCGATGAAGGCTGGCTGACCACAGATTCTATCATGGGAGATGTTCGAGTGAGCTCTCCCAGATAATAACACCAAAGGCCATCCGAACGAGAAACACTAGAAGTTCTGCGAGCTCATCCGTACCAGGTCGAGGTCTCTACTTCGCAAAACAGTCTCCTCTAACATTCCTTCTTTTGGAGAAGTTCGACGCTGTGGAATGAGCTGCCGGGGAATTTGTTTCCCGACGGCTACAACCTGCAGCGTTTTAGATTTAACGTGCACAGATACTTACTCTCTCGTAGCGCTTCCACAGCGCCATAGGCTTTTAGCCTTTCCGGGAGGCTGACTATAAAAAAAACTGACACCAGATCAGGACTTGAAATGTACAGGAACGCACCGGAACACAGTTCTGGTTCGTGAGAAAATAATATACTGACCTTCACCGTTCCGTTTCGTAAATGAAAATATCTGACCATTCCGGTTAGTGAAATATGTCATTGATACCTTAAATTGACGTTTAAAGAGGTAAATCGTTCGATTTTTATCACCACATCACTACTGGACGTATTTTCAGAACAGTCTATAAAATAGCAAAGATGCAAAGGCCACTAGTGGATCTTCCTGATGATATCGATTAGTTTTAGTTGGATTATCAATGGGTAAAATTTTTCATTCTGATTTTACCTGTCACAATATAGTTACTCATATTGCACAAAAAATGAAAATAGTATCTGTAACAGTATCATCATCATAGTCACAATGTCTTAACAGACATGTTGTGAACTCGTAAAATGCATTTACACATTTTACGAGTTTCTCTTGGGATATCTT
Organism: Callosobruchus maculatus; assembly: GCA_951848785.1. Classification (NCBI taxonomy): domain Eukaryota; kingdom Metazoa; phylum Arthropoda; class Insecta; order Coleoptera; family Chrysomelidae; genus Callosobruchus; species Callosobruchus maculatus. Next base: position 156,742 of record CATOUR010000421.1, read on the forward strand.
TAAGATCTTTAATGCAGTAGTTTCCCATTTGCTTTCTGCATCCTCATGCCGTTGACCAGATGGTATCTACTGGTTCATCCGCCTTTAGGGACAATTTCTCACGCCAAGGACAAGAAGGTGTCCTGACTCTTCTCCACTCGTCCACCCGAAGCTGTTGGTTGAGAAGAGGTTACTGCTTATACCGACAGTAGTTCGGTGTTCCTTTTAGTCGCCTTTTACGACACGCAGGATATACGATGGGAGATATTCTAACCCGCCCCCACACGGGCACTGTAACAGTATAGTTGACGCTAAGCAGAAGATTGCTATTTTGATAGATGCGTCTACAGCTCTCAGCAGAAAAGCTACGCTAAGCATAAAATAATGTTTCAAGTTGTTTATGTTAAATAACTTAGAATAGACACATTTATTTCGCATTTTTTTGCTTTAAATAAGTCTATTTCGAGCCCTGCACCATATGGAGTGAATAAAATCACCGTATTAGCGGATATTGACATGACCGTTTTCCTATCAATATAATAATATCCGTGTAACGATGCCGGTCTCATTTTACGGTCGGTTACCATGGCAACCGAACAAAAAACACCGTTGCGGCGAATTTTCCACTCATTTACCCCATTTAAATATTTGCCCGCGAATATGCGCCCGCCGGTTATTATTATAAGCGATGCACCAGCGAATATTTCGTTAATTTTATTTTCATATGTAGAATTACATGTAAATCAGACCGCTAGCACGGGGGCCAGCCACCGTTAAAACAGCAACACACATGTATATGCATATACAGTGCAGTTATTATTAATATTTCCAATATATTTTCGCTGTGTCCAAATTGTTCTGGGTAATTTTATGCATGTTTTAACAATTTTGTTGTCGGGGCTGGCTACAGAATGGTCAAATCGGATGCAAATAGACAGCGGCGTAGATACGGTCCGGATACCCAACATAGTCATAACAAGTGGATCCAGAATCAACACTCTCTCAGATGGAACAACATCTCTGGTCATCTCCGTCAAGCTCGGGAATTATTATCAGGGCCTGCAGAGAGAATAGGACGATTTTGTCTATCTCTGGATAGGAGTAACTTGAGATTGCTAGTAGGCCTATTAGCGGGTCACAACACCTTCAGGCGTCACCTGTTCGTGATGAGGGTGGTCAACGACCCAACGTGCACGTGGTGTGGTGAAGAGGAAGAATCCTCGGCACACATCTTGTGTCGCTGTGAAACCCTGGGTTATCACAGGCAGACTATGCTGGGCTCAAGAACCTTGGAACCAATAGAGATAAAACGGATAGGACCTAAGAATGTATTGGCCTTTGCCAAAAGGGCAGGTCTTAGGAACTAGCGCGGATAGAGGCGCAAAAGGGCCCATCGTGTGGCCTATGCACCAGTCACATTCTGTGCTGGATAGCCTCTGGTCCTTATTCATTCATTCATTAGGCATAACAAAGAGGGTCACTAGCAGGGTTGTCAATTTTCTTTTTTCATAATTCTGATGACATACAATAAAAATTCTAACCGGTTTTACTTCCCATACTGATAGATGACAGCAATATTGTGATCGCGAAAATTTTCAATTCTGAGGTGATACGATTTTTGGGCTTTTATGACATCTACACATAACGAAAGTCCACGTTACTCATTTCCGTCGGTCTGTCTGTCTGATTGTTTGATTGTATTTTTCTAGCCTCGTAATCTCAGTAACCGCTGCATGGATTGTACTGAAACTGGGGTAGCGATATGCTGTGCTGTCGTAGTAGGCAATGTTGTCATAATTTTGAAAATCGGTACATGGGCGACGGAGTAATTGGCAAAAAAACAAAAAAATTCAAATATTCCCCAAACTTCGTGTTTAGGCATCTTAGGGGTTCCCCATCATTTTCTACTTTTTTAGGTGGAGATGAAATTGGGTTGGCAAAAAAGTAGTAGTAAAAAACACAGAAAAATCTGTCGTTCTGTCAAAGACTTACGCTTGGATTCAATGGGACGTTACACACGCAGCATTCCTCAAATACAGCGATATTTTATCCAATGGGAAGTGTATAGTTGGTAACGAATTATATCGTATTGTCGATTCAACTACAAGATGTTATTGGATTCCAATGAATGATTCAATCGCAGCCTGTTGTTGAATCGAATCTGTGTTTGGTAATTGATTTTAAACTACTTTCTTTTCCTTGGACCAACAGATTTTATTGCGGGGACAGCTGATTGATTCGTTTGGATGTTTAATTGTGTGATTTTGTATGAAGTTATAAGAAGCATGATATAAGAATTAGACATAAGCCTGCACCAGTTGTTGCATTATTACCGGAAATATAACTGTTTGACTAATCTAAATACCTACATTAAATTGTGGGTGTTACCTCTTCTAAGTCCCAATTTCTCAGTAGGTCCTCCATTTAATACATAACTGGACACATTTAAATCACACAATTACTGATGCAATACGCAAAACCACGAGATGACACAACATGGCTAACACCGAAACAACATAACGGAACAACCTCGTCCATGTTGGCGGGTGCGCGGCGATAGTAACACTGGGATGATCCCCTGTTCCTCATTCTTACGGGACATCAGTCCCGCCGAATACTGATTACAGTTCAGCGAACGACAAGGGCCATTGAAACAAAATTAATTTTTATCAGATGAATTATCACGAACTGATGTTGCAGTAATATTTTTTGCACATTGAATAGATTGTATACTTTGCTTAAATGAAACATAGGGTAAATTTCGAAAACAAAATGATGTTTTGATTGCATTATATGTCAATACTGGTATTAGAAGGGTTATACATATCGTTAGAATGAATATAAAATTATTTTGAATTTATTGGCGTACCTGTGATTACTTCGAATATAAGGATTGAATTCCTTTAATGACATGGATTTGAAGCAACAGTAAATATATTTAAAGCGATGGAAAAACATCCAAATACTAACAATTAATTGGAAACGCAACAGTATTTTTTTCTGTGTAACAAATCATTGTATTCATGATAGGCTGTCCATTGACCTGTGAATGAAAGACCTAGCAGCATAATACACTTTTTTAGGTCCATCCGAACATTGCCTTGCCTATTATAGAAACCAAGCGACTTAGAACTCTCTGATGTCTGCATACAAGTATCGTTCTGTATTGTGAAAAGTGGAAATTGTTGAATTGGTTTTAATGAAATTTTGACACAGGATTATTACCGTGGCGAGGGTGGAAAACGTGTATAGTTTTTATAAATCGTATAAATCAGAAGTAGCAATAATAAAAAAACAGAAAATATCAAAACAGCTCAAACTTCGTTTTTAGGCGATTTGGGGGTTCCTGATCATTTTCCACAATTTTTTTAGAGGGGGTAAAGTAGGGGTAGTTTGGAGGTGGGGGTTGTGTAAATTTGTTGTATTCGTAGTGGGCTATTAATTGCCCTGTAAAGGAATGACATATAATAAGAGTGGTAGAGATCGAAAAAGTCTATGGTTTTTGAAAATTATGTGAAGCGGTGAAACTAAATTGAAAAAGAAACAGTACAATATAAAAGCCGTTCAAACTCTGTTTTTGGTACTCTAGAGTTCTCTGGTCATTTTCTGCTTTGTTTGAGTGATCAGAATGAGCTGAGGTAGGATGTGGTCTCAAATAGGGTGGCTAAGAAACCCCGGAACACTTTTCATTGCCCTTTAACGATTGAAACTGGTATTACAATCTGTTTCTAAATATCGGAAAATCGGCACGCCATGTGATTAGGATGTCAGTTTAAGATTGCAGACTACAGCTTCATGCTATGAGGAAATAATAAAATGGTATCAATTAATACAGTAAAAAGTGAATAAAGTATATAACCTTGTAGCTAACAACTTAACATTTGAAAATTCCAAATTCACTCAAAACCTTTAACGCATAGGTAGCAAAACACGTGTCCCCTTTGAAAATAATGTCATGTGGTTGGACTATGTAGTATTTGTCATTGCCGCGACAAAGGGTCCAATGTCACGTTATGTTGTTTAATTGTTTGAAAATGTGTGGGTACGCCACTGATTTCCGGTGTGCAACCGCCGAAGTCGCACAGCATCGATCCCGGATCATCCGGCGCTGTTCCCGGATGAATACCCGGAACGCACACACAAAAAAACGCCGTTCATATTATAATTTATTGGTGAAAATCGAATCTATACATATATACGTGCAACTGTAAATCTATTTTATGGTCTGCTAAGGACGATTACTCACAGGATGATGTAATATTTTTTTTACATAAGTTGTTGCAGTTCTCATTACTGTCCTTTATCTCCTGAAGTGTGAGACTTTCCAGAAATTCGCTATACGCACTAAAACCCCTGGTTATGTGCGAGTAGACAGAAGGTTATGTATTTTACAGGATATATGCTTTCGTAGCCCTCCTAACAGGTCTCTACCGTCTAAAGTGTGAGCCTTTCCGTAATTCAGGTGTAGTGTCAAAAACCCCCTCGGTCATCCACTATGTATCTCAAGTGTGAGACTCTCCAGAATGTCGGTATGCTGATTTAGATCCTTCAATCGTCCATTATGTATTCCACCTCCGCTTTTACAGCCTTTATCACCGGTCTTTACCCCCTAAAGTGTGAGGCTCTCCATAAATTCTCTATATACATTAAAAACCCCTAGGCGGTCTACCGCTATACTGGATGCCCCTGAATTTCCTTGACACGTGATATTCTTGTAACAAGACAAAGTTTAAACGAAAACTGAATGAAACTTTTGAAAGTACTATAGGGTCTATCATACCATACTTTCAAAATATTTATTAAGTGCTTACTTCAACCCTTAAGACTCACCTCCAACTTTTTTTTCAGATACTGCTCAATAGTTTTTCCTACAAAAATGAAGCTTTTATTTTATATAAAATCTTGTAGTACCTTTGATTTGATACATAAACCTATTTTTCCGTGAGGACATAAGCATATAAGGTAAATAAAATAAGGATTTGTTTGAGGTGTAACATTTTCTTAAGAAAACTGACTGGGTTTTTCAAGGGTACTGAATGGTCTACCATACAATGCGTCCGAAACATTTTTTTTACTTCAACCCCTAAAATTCACCTCCATTTTTTTCTAATAGCACCCCATAGCTTTTCCTACATAAATGAGGTCATTATTTTATTTAAAATACTGTAGTGTCTTTGATTTCATGCAGAAACCATTTTTTTCTCATTTTTATAAGCATAAGGTAAATAAAATAATGATTTTTGGGGGCGTAATATTTTCATAATAAAAAAAGTAATTTCTTTCCAAAAGCACGTATAAAATACCCTTAAAAACCCACTCAGTTTTCCTTTTTATTCGTTTTTTGCGTCACGCAAATTCTTATTTTATTGAAGTTTGAAAACTTTCTCACGCACAAGGTTTCACCTTCAGTGAGTATTCTCATATTTATTTGTACAGTGGTCATTTTAGAAATCAAACTTATTGCCTTTATACAAAAGATGTACACCTTGTAAAACAAATAACATTATTATTATTATTATGTTTATGTTGTGCTTATGATTTCACGCAAAAAGATGTTTTCGTACGACATCAAGATTTTAAATGAAATAAATAGATATCTTTTATGTAGGAAAACCTATGGGGTATTATTTGCAAAAACAGTTGGGATGAGTTTCAAGGGTTGACATACAAAAAAAAATGTTCACAAAGTTGTCCACTTTGTATTCGGCCTGTTAGATGCTTTTACTAGCCCTTAACTTCCTTTTTGCTTGGAGTTAAGACTCTTCCGAAATTTGCCTTAGATACTTGACCGCCTAATGTGTAAGACTCTTCATAAATTAGGTATACTACTGAAATGTAAGACCCTTCAAAAATTTGGTATACCTATGTAAAACAACACGCACGTGTGGCCATGACAAAGCTTACTAGACACGTTGTGAACTCGTAAAATGCATTAAGTCAGAGCTAGAGTATTGCCGACACGAATATTATCAATAGTTTTGAGAACTGTAGCTCGCCATCTTCCGCGATTTACTGTCAGTTCAGTGACGCTCTTGATACTCATATCCAGCAACTGGTCGTATCGACCCAGTGTGTAGGGGAACGGCCACGGCGCCGCCCACTCTGGGCGTGACCCTGAACTACAAGTTTCTCCCATATTATCGCTTCTGTGTATATGTCCGAAGAATATAAGCACTCTCGTTGATACAGTGGAGGATAGTATCTTTGGATTACGAGCTCATCCAGTATGAAAACGTTAGTTCGATAGGCGGTATAAGGAACTCTCAGCATTCTCCTCCACGTACATATTTCAAAATCATCTATGCGAGCTCGATCTGCCCTTTTAGCAGTCCAAGTTTCCGAGGCAAACAAAAATATGGAGAACACAAGAGACTAAACCAGCGACATTTTAGTAGCTTTAGTGATATTATGGTCACGCAATATTTTAGTAAGCTTTGTCACGGCCACACGTGCCTGTTTAATGCGCCGTCGAATCTCATTCTCACAGCTACCCGAATTCTCGATCAAAGAACCGAGGTACACAAAACTTTGAACTACTTCACAACGGCCTACTGACTTTATTCGACATGATTTAACATATAAAAAAAACATACATTTTCGAATTCCAATGACTCTCCATCCGCAATTATTCCGTTAATGCGTGGGAACTAAAAATAACAAAAAAAAATGTCACTACTGACAGTTCCCGCGGCCTATCAGGTTTCCATACATGTACCGAGGCAACACGAGAGGATGACGCCCATTATTAATACGTGTTACTTAGTAATAATCAGTATCGATTACCGTCGTAAATGGTACTAAGAGCCTGGTTTCCAGCATATTCGTTAAAATTCTTGGGTACCTGTAGCTGAAGCGCACAGTGCTCACATACGCTGCTAATCGATTTATTAGCACGGATCTGTCGCGATAAATCAGCATTAGGTTCCGACAATCAATTACGGCCTCGCAGCTAATTACCAGATACCCCATAAAGCTGATTTACGTCGCACACTTTGACACTTCTCTCTGTGCGTACCCGCCATTATTTTACCATATATTGCACGTTATCCAATATAAACTATGCACTTTTCAATACAGGTACATTCGCAAGTATGTATATGTATTATAATTTCGGAGAATAACCTTACAGTGAAAGCGGGTAGCCTGCTTTGTCCATCACCGAACCGCTCGCAGGTAGAGGCAGACAAAGCGGGAACCTCAAAATAAAATTAGTACATGCATTTATAAGCCACTTTCAGCGCCAGTCGGCGCTGGTTCATACACAATGAAAGCAGACTGCCTGCTTGCGGGGACCTGGCAAGCAGGAAACTGCTCCACTGTGTCTACACCCTTAGGCGGGCGGCTATCTATGTTTACGCCTTTATCTGACAAGGAGGATACTCCCCCCTTTAAATTTAGTAGTAATCAACGAATTCGAATAGGATAGAAGAAGCATAGCCTATGCTTTAATTGCTTTAACAGGTACATGGTTGCAAGATCATGATGTTATTATTACCATGTATCAGATACCCCATAAAGCTGACTTACGTCGCACAATTTGACACTTCTCCCTTCTCTACCATGTTATTTAATATAAACTATGCACCTTTGAATACATTTAGGATCGCAAGTATATATTTACTTCAGAGAACAACGAAAGCATCGGTGAACCAACAGAAAGAACTACTCCGAGAACAGAGCTTTCAAAGATACTTTGGAGAAGTATCTAGATACTAAATAAGTTACATTTCTTACCCCCGAAACGTTATATAATGCCGTCTAAAAAATCTAAATCTTGGATACGTGCCTGTCAGCATGGAATAACAAACTTTTCTTCAAATCAGCTATAGCACCCATCCGCGCTAAGCGATGTGGCGCCATTACTACTTTGGAATTTTTGGAAAAAAATAACTGAAAATGTCTATTTCGTTGAGCTGTTGGTATACAAGAAATACGTCAAAATACTTACTATACAGAGAAGAAACCTTTATATTAAAAAAATGAAGCCATGCTGCTTGACTCAGTCTTTCGCAAACATTACGGTGATACCAGTTTATTATTTTCCCATGGCATGGAGCTATATAGTCTGAGATCTCAGATCCCTTTGCAACCAAAGAATCGCCCGCCCGACGGAAAAAAGTGTGTTATACTGCTAGTTCTTTCTTTCACCCAAAAAATTAGTAAATGATTAGGAACCCCTAAAACGCTTAAGAACTAAGTTTGAGCTGTTTCTACATTTTTAGTTTTTTTATATTGCTACGCCGCCACTAACACGATTTCTAATCATAACCGTTTTTCATAATCGTCACGGTAATAATACTGTGTAAAAAATTCATTAAAATCAGTCCAATAGTTTCCACGTTACACAATACAGAAGAACTATCTATACAGCAACATTCGTATGTATTATGCCAGAAAATTCCCTTTATTTCTGTAATAGGTAAAGGCAGTGTTCGGTTGGACCTAAAAAAGTGTATTATGGCGTTAGGCCTTTCTTTCACAGGTTAGTGAATAGCCTATTATAAATACAAGAATTTTTTTTGTTTTTTTCAGTTTTACAACCCCTCATCCTCCAACCACCTCAATTTCACCCCCCCAAAAAAGTAGAAAATGATCAGGCATCCCTAAAACACCTAAAAACCAAGTTTGAGGAGTATTTTTTATTATTTTTTTGCAAATTGGTCCATCGCCCATGCACCGATCTTCAAAATTATAGGAGCATTTCGACCCCATAGCATATCGCTGCCCAAATTTCATCACAATAGATGCAGTGGTTACTGAGATTACGAGGCTATAAAAACGCCAACATGCAGACAGACAGACAGACAGATACACAGACAGACAGACCGACAGACAGATAGACGACAGACAGACAGATTGACGGCAATGAGTGACGTGGACTAGACGCCCAAAAAGCGAATTATCTCAAAATCGATAATTTTCGCGATCACAATACTCCCCTCACGTATCGGCGTGAGAAGTAAAATGACATTTATTAGTTGTTCCGTAATTATAGGTTTTTGGGTTATAATACATGTGGAGGAAATCTGTTGATTGCTGACCTCAAGGAAATAATAATAATTCTTTATTATCCATTTGACATAGTTTATCTGTCTCCTACTTACCGCGAATCTGAATCTGCTTTTCGCGTGGAGTAAACAGCACTCCAATAATTTAAAATATGCTGACATGGCAATGCAATGCAGCTATTAGCGAACCACTTTATCCCAGCAGAGATACAAATAAATACTTCCAGAATATTCATTTCACATTCTACGCTGATTATCTATACGTGGACACCTGAAATATACTTAGCTATGCATTCAGCTGAATAGTTCATAAATACATGTACCTCGCCGCATTTTATCTATCCCACAAGCATATATATTCGCTTTCCCTGTGACAGTTGACATTTCTATTTCCAGATAGCCGCATAATGCATGGCCACTCTTTAAAGATCGATACAAAGTGAGGAGTACCCTCGGGTAGTACCACTCGATGGTACAATGGCATTTTTTGCTCGGGTGCCTCTCGCAACCCATTGTAGGTTGTCCAGGTGTTAAGAAAGCTACCGTTCTGTAAAAATGGACCACCTACGAGTTGACGCATCGTACGGTAGTTTGGTACGAAATTTATGGGAGGATTAGTACAGTCATATCAGGATTTATCATACACTCGGTTCCAAAGAAGGTCTTTTTCTTGTAACGCCGACTTCTCATTGAAGGTTGGCGACCACGTTTCTAAATGCGTCTCTTGCAACAGTTCTTTGACGTTGAGATTGGTGCATTCTCTTATGTTTCGAAGCCAGGATTTTTTCTTTCTGCCAATACCTTTCTTCCCCTCCACTCTGCCTTGCATAATGCTTTGTAGCAGTATATATTTATCGTTGCGTAAGATGTGACCTATGTATAACGTTTTTCTTATCTTAATTATTGTCAACAGCTTTCTTTTGCGACCAATACGTCTTAGAACTTCTTCGTTGGTGATTCTGTCAATCCAGGGTATCCTCGGGATGCGTCTTTAGAGCCACATCTCAAATGCCTCAAGTTTTTTGATCATTTGAGCTTTCAATGTCCAAGTTTCCACTCCGTATAACAACAACAAGGAAGGTGGCACACTTGAAATTTGATTAACGTTACTATAATATTCTTTGAATCAGTCAGTCGTCAAAATTAGTTAAAATTCTATCCCTTAGACTTTTTCTGCTGCATATCAACAAGCTGCTGAAAATAGCATTTAGTCCAATCTATAGTTTTGCAGACGACACTACATTAATATCCTGCATGGAACCAGGCAAGCCACTATCATCCCAGGAGACAGAACATTGGTGACAGCAACATGCCTCACAGATCAACGTAGATGCCAAAACAATTGTCGAGCGGGGATTAGTAAATACAGTTCAACGTACAGGAATCTCAGACAACCACACTGACAAAGAAGTCTCACATTGGCTTACCAACTGTAGAAATGGAGGGTCACCCAATAGTCGAATCACCTTCCGTCAAGTTTTTGAGGATGAAAATCAACATGTTCTGGCATCACCAAGTCGTCAGTATTGCTAAGGCGGCATTCCAGAAGCTTGGAGTTTAGTTCCGCTGTAGGAAGTTGTACACACCAGAACAAATACTGCTGCTCCACAAAGCACAGGTCCGACCCTCGTTGGAGTATTCCTCCCATGTGTGCGGATGCGCTCCGAAGCACTCTCTAAAGCGTCTGGACACCATCCAGAAAATAGCAATTAGACTAATCGATACACCTAACCTCACAAAGGACCTACACATCCTGGAATATCGGAGAAGGGTGGCTGACCTGTCCCTGTTTTACAGATTCTGTCACGAAAGATGTTCAAGTGAGCTCTCCCAGATAATGACACCGAAGGCTGTCCGAACGAAGAATACTAGGGAAGCTCTGTGAAATCATCCTCACTAGGTCGAGGTTCCTACTCCCCGAACCAGTCTCCTCCAGCATTCCTGCTTTTGGAGAACTTCAACGCTGTGGAATGAGCTGCCTGGGATTTGTTTCCCGACGGTTACAACCTGCAGCGTTTCAAATCTAACGTGCGCAGCACTTCTACAGTGGCTTACTGTCAGAGCAGGTACTAATCCACCTCCTAGGGACCTCTGTACCTGCGAAATGTCAGCAGATCTGTCATAATTCGCGAAATGGTAGACATTTAATGATGATTTAATGCTTCTTAATGTATACATTCACATATTTCAAGTGCTATTGTAATATTTCAAAAATACGACATAAAAATATCGACATACAAAACTAAAACCATGGCTTCCTCAGGTAGATCTCCAGTTAGGACAAAGATTGTCGTAAACGATGAAGTACTGGAACAGGTAACACACTTCAAATGCTTAGGCTGCGATATATCTTAAAACAGAAACAAAGATATAGAAGAAAAAGTTAATAAATTCTTCAATATTTGCGGAATGTTCAGCAGAGCATTAAAAAATAAAACAAGGAAAGATACTCGAATGAAATTTTACAAGACGATAGCTGTTCCAACCCTCTTATACAGTAGTGAAGCTTGGACATCACAAAAAAAGAAGAAAATAGAATGCAAAGACAAGAAGTGAAGTTTCTAAGAAGAGTGAAAGGTTGCACAAAATTTGACAGATTAAGAAACAGTGGAGTTAAACATCTTCGACATAAAGAACATGTAGAACGAATGCATGAAAGCCAGAGCCAGATTTTAACAATGCACTGGAAAAAGAGGTATCAGAAGGCCGAGAAAAAGATGGGTATCTTAACAGGCAAAGTTCCTAAAACCTAAAGTGAAGAAGAAGAAGAAGATTCTAATTTTTATTTTATATTTGTTCCGTTTGACCGTATTATATGCACGATATATTGTACAGCAACCATAGATGTGCTTTCACGGATTCTGCAGTAATGGGGCTAGGTTAATGGCCATTTCAATAGTCCATTAATATTTAAAGCTACTTTGGCATGGTACTTTGTGTACCATGTGTTGCTTTTCTAATTTATATTCAGGATGTACAGAGATGGAAGTCAAAAGAACTACAGTTTATACATGCGTATTACAACACGGATTCAATTGTATATTGGAAAGTACAAGCCTTTATACATCATCGCTGTTTGATGACGATATTTTGTGGAAAAATGAAGTTGAAGTATCACGGAAAGTTCAGTAAATATTGATCCTTCGGCAAGGACTGTTTGAGATAAGATATTTTAAGTGACAGTAGACACATTTTCACACAAAAAACTTAAATTTCATTATGTCAGACTCTGTGTCAACATACCCCTTTCTTCATAATAATTAATGATCACTGAACAGATTGTTACAATTTTACGAATTACGAATTTACAGAGAAAGTATCTTAGCGATTTACATATTTCTAAACTGTTGAAACCTGTATGCTTCGAGCTTAGAAGAAACCGTCTCAATAATGTTTGGGGTGGTTAATTATTTTGTAAAACATTCAAGGGATCGAAACAAATTTAAAAAAACATTTTAGGGTTTCTATAGGTATCCACTATCTAAGTTCTGAGTGTTAGTTACACAATAATTGACAAATAAACAATATTAACAATTAGTTCTAGCAGTGCTGCTAACTAGTTATGCATCGTTGAAAAGTTAGACGTACTAATTTGCAGTTCATGCCAAAGTTCCTTGTTTTGGTGTTGATGCACATAAGAAAATTCTGAAACAATTGAATTTATGTACACATGCGAGTATTATAAGTCATTGAAGAAATCATTTTTATGTTTCACCTCTACACCGAAGTAGGCTAAAATAAATATTTTTTGAGTTTAGTTCCTTGATAATGTAAAATATAAACACCATTAAAACATGCAACGTTATATATTCATATACTTTGGTTATTCTTTGGTTTGGTTATATTTGATACAGTTTATTTTTGGATATCAAAAGAATGGGCAAAAAAGTATATCGAGCTTAAGCCCTCCCCAGGTACTTGTGCAATCCTGGCTAGGGACATGCAGTCAATAATGTCGTTTATGAACATTAGCTGTAGCAGTGGTCCCGGTGAGCTTCCTTGATGTCTTCCCGATGTGAACTGATATACAATTGATGTCTTTCCTTTGTCGTCCTGAGAGGTATGACTCCATGAATTCAATCAGGTCCGTCGATAAGCCGCAACTATCAAATTTATTCAAACAGTATGTGATGCTGTTACCTATCCTTTTAAATTATTTCTAATTTTAATTCATAACCCTTAATAAATAAAAATAATATGTATACCCCTCAATGATAATAATAATAAGCCAGTTTAATTTAAAACCGGCACCGTCAGTGGCTTGGCACCCTTGTCGTGTTTCGGGTGCGATAATCCGATTAGTGTCGGATCGCGGTAGGCGAGGTGCGGTGCCGCCCTCAGCGCGGGCGGCTAATGTCGGAAGAATGAGCGAACGCGCGCCGCCAAGCGTCGCCGTAGTGGCGGCATTAACATTAAAACGCGGGAAATACGCCTGGTAATCCCCCGACATCGATCTCTTTCGACGATTCCCTTCATTGACGCCGCTCAAGTGGAGTTAAGCCATGATGTGATATATTAACACTGTGTGCGAACTTCGTACGTTGAATATGTTGAATGAAATATGAAGATTTTTATTATTCCTCGTACAAGCCCAACTAACAATCATAAGTTCCTTTAAAGTTGTAAAAAAATGTATTTCACAGCACTATTGCTGCAAGAACGTCTGCAAAACGTTCTCACAACAGTTATACAGGCAAAATGGGCACAACTTATAGAGCGGTTCAATCATTTAAAATGATCTATAAAGATTACCCACAACTGTATTGCAACTGCTACAGAATCCTTATATCACTACTACAAGCCAGCTCCTTAGGACCTGTATAGTGCCTGTGTAAATGTTCTGGGTACATCAATAATACGACAACAAAACCTGTTCTTTACAACATCTATACGATTGTTTTGTTGCATGAATCAACTTTGATGCAATTAAATAACACTTTAAATACTGCATAAGTTAGGTAAACATATTTTTATACAGTCAAATTATTCTAGCTTCTTATGGCATGTCATATCTTATGAATCCATCTTGTTTGTGGATATATTGAAAATTAATAATCTTGAATAGTATCCTCAACAAATCCGATAGCTTGCATCCAGAGGGCTTGAGTTCGTTGCACACGACATTTTACTGTGCATTTTGCATAACATAACGACGAATTTGTCACGCACTTGGTATTTGATGGATATTTCAACACTGCTTTGTATAGAATTTTAATTTTGAACTACAAAACTTATGTCTTTCCTATATTGGAATCATTAATTACAACTACTACATTTCATCACATTTATATATAAAACTATATAATTCGCTATTATTGAAACAAAATTGAATGACTTCCAAACACCGATAAACTCGTCGGTGCTTCCAAAGCATGCACATGACCATTGACCAATATGGTTCATGAATGGCAAATTGGCATCCATATTGATTGTCGTCTTATAGGACGAAATTACCTTATCGACAGTTATTATACAACAATTTGGCGTAGCTCTGAATTTACCGAATTACGATTTCACCCCATTCGCTGTTTCTAGATACATTAAAGAACAAAAATATACTAGGCTGAGATTTTCTGCTCGGTAATCGCTCCGATATAGTTGCCATCGATAGTCTTTAACAGCTATTAAACAACAGTAGTATAAAAGCTACTGCTGAGAGCAATGTACTAATTAGAACACACATTTCGCATACTAAAGCAATAAGATGGAGATTTGTTGTATAAGTACTACAAAAGAAGCTGCAGAGTTCGGAAAGTCGTTCTTACAGAGCTCTTATGTAGCTATTTTATGTAGGCAGGTGATCTGTTGCATAGAAATGCTTTAATAAGCGTTTATACAACTGTTTCAAATTTATCGCATAATAGGTTGTATAAACTTGCTACAGGAACGTTCTAAACATTCGCTGAAAAGAGCAGAATGGCATTTTGGAGAGCATTTAAGCAGCAAATTAGTGTTTATGAAACAACAATACAACAACCTTACAAACTGAACAGTCCTTTTGCTCACGACTTATAGTGCATTTTTGCTAGTTGGGAGACTTAACATGAACGTCACCCGATGTTATCGAACAGCAGAATGTCCCTGTAATTGAATGAGTTTAATGACAAATTCAAGCTTGATAAGCTGTCTTAATAATCAAGGCTAACCGTTTCGGTAGCGTCAACGGGCAAGTCAATTTTAAGATGACTTTTTCTCATGTTTCAGGTCACGGGGGCGTAAACCAACTAGGCGGCGTGTTCGTGAACGGTCGGCCACTTCCCGATGTCGTGCGACAACGGATCGTAGAACTGGCGCACAACGGAGTCCGGCCCTGCGACATCTCAAGGCAGCTCAGGGTGTCGCACGGGTGCGTCTCCAAGATACTCTCTAGGTAAGTCTTCCACAAACTCATACCACAGCATAATAAACAACCAGCACAATAACTCAACTTGGCGGAAATTACACACGCATCCTCACTTTTGGATGATTTTTTGTAGGGATGCTAACGGTACTTCGATACTTCTGCACTAATATCGAGTATTTTTGTCATCGATACTTTTTGAGGCATTCCAAGCTGGTATCGATACTTTTGTATCGGTATCGAAAATAATTATATTATTATTGAGGGTGTAATCAGTTGCACAAAATGCTCTGTACCAACCAAACGCGCCTATTTGGCTAGAAATATAATAATATAATATATATAATTAAATTATATAATAACAATATTGATGCTTTAGCTATAAGTGAAACATGGTTGAATGAAAAAATTGAAACATCTTATGTGACCATTGACGGGTATACGTTTTTGAGAAGAGATAGAGGTTCACGTGGAGGTGGAGTAGGACTATACATATCTAACAGCTTGAAATTTAAAAAAATTACATCATCTGGTGAGATTGAACAGCTTTGGGTAAGCATACATACTTCAATGGCAGATATTATTTGTGGTGTTGTATATAGACCTCCAAATCAGGAATTAGTAAACTTTCTTGATCATTTAGAGGTTAGTTTTGTTAAAGCTTTAGGTAGCAGTGAAAATGTATTTTGTTTAGGAGATTTTAATGTGGATTATGCGCAGGTAGCCACGTATAACTATAATCAATTAGAACAATTTATTGAGAACCATGAACTTTCACAACTTATAACAGACTTCACTAGAGTGACTGCGAATAGCTCAACATCAATAGATCTCATATTAACATCATCTCCATCCTTGGTTGTGAGCTCCGGTGTTAAAAACTGCCATTTTTCTGACCATGAAATAATTTTTTCTAATTTATCCATACCTAAACCACAGCCATTATTCAAGTATATCCGAAATTATAAATCAATTAATGTTGAACGTTTTTGCAGCGATCTTGAGAATAAAAATATTAACGAAATATTTTATATTCAGGATATAGATGAAAAAATTGAATATCTCAGCAACGCAATAATATCAGTTTTGGACATGCATGCTCCATATAAACTCGTGAGGTTTACTAAAAAGCCCGCCCCTTGGCTTACTGATAATTTAAGATTTATCATGCACTTGCGAGATGCTGCTAAGGCAAAATTCAACCAAACTAAATCAGTAGAATCATGGGAAAAATATAAAAAAGCCAAAAATTTTGCTACACAAGCGGTGAGGAATGAAAAAAAAAGCATTCTTCAATCACTTGTGTAAGTGCAAAGATAGTAAACAAATTTGGAAACAGTTACAAAATCTGAATATACGTAAAACTGAATCGACTGGTGTAATTCCAGATCAGCTGAAAGATGCTGATAGAGTGAATGAATATTTTATTAATAGTGTACCGAATGTAAGCTGTGATAACAAAGATTTTTTACACTACTTGAATAATACGTTTTATGATAGGGTAAAAGGAAATGATTTTTCACTTTGTTGTTGCCACAGAAGAGGACATATTTAATATAATCAGAGATTCAATCAAGACTGCTGCTATTGGAGTTGATGGTATAAATATTTCAATTATCAAAATCTGTTACCCAGTTATAAAGGATGCTTTAATTAATATAGTCAACAGTTGTATATTGTCAGGATACTACCCAAATGCTTGGAAAACAGCTATAGTGAAACCTATACCAAAAAAGTCAGAAATTGAAGATATTAAAGATTTACGCCCAATTAGTTTGCTACCCACATTCTCGAAAATTTTGGAACATATTTTGAATAAACAAATTAAAAGTTACATATATAGAAATTGTATTCTTCCAGATCATCAGTCTGGATTTAGAAGTAGTCATAGCTGCACAACAGCTTTATTAAAGGTTACTGATGATATTTTAGAGGCGGTTGATGCAGGAGAATCAAGTATTTTGGTAATGCTAGATTATAGCAAGGCCTTTGATTGTCTTAATCCTGATATTTTGATCTCCATGCTACATTATTATGGTTTTGGGCAAGAATCATTAAAAATAATTCAAAGTTATTTTCATGACAGATATCAAGTGGTCCAAATTGATAGTTTCACATCAAAACCTATAAAACTTTCACGAGGAGTTCCTCAAGGGTCGGTGTTGGGCCCACTGCTTTATTCAATATACACCTCTCGAATCGGCGATGTTGCATGTTTTTCCAAGTTACACGCTTATGCGGATGACACGCAAGTATACAACATATTTGAAAGTTGCTGTGTTGATAGAGCCGTTAATAACATCAATCAGGATCTTGATCGGATATTTAAAGAGTCAATCAAATATGAGCTAGTACTTAATCCATCAAAAACAAAGGTTATGTTTTTTTCTCCTAAAAATTGGTTTCAGGAAAATATAGATAAAATAAAAATTGAAGTCAATGGAACAGTACTTGAAGTAGTAGATGAAGCAAAGAATCTAGGCGTAACATTAGATTCCAAATTTAGATATAAAACACATGTAGGGCAATGTGTACGGAAGGCTTATAATAATTTGAGACAGTTATATCCTAATAGACATCATTTCAGCGCTCAACTGAAAGCACAACTGTGTAACTCCTTAGTTTTGTCACAGTTCACCCATGCTCTTCCTGTTTATGCTCCAGCCATAGATGCTTCAGACCAGTATAAAATTCAGAAAGTGCAAAATTCATGCCTTAGGTTCATATTTGGTATTCGAAAATTTCAACACATTTCTCATACTTTACAGCAAATATGTTGGCTAAATATGAAAAATAGGTCCCTGCTAAATATGTTAACGCTATATCATTCGATCATTTTACGCAAAGAACCAACATATCTGTTCAAAAAAATTGAATTTAGGAAAGACGCCCACAGTAGAGATGTCAGAAACAAAACCCTCCTATCTATACCATACCACAGATCTGCACTTTATGAAAGATGTTTTTCCTACTCTATTTCCACGTTGTATAACAGCATTCCCGAAGAAGTCAAAAAAACAAACTTAATACAGTTCAAGAAACGGACCCGTCAATGGTTATATAATAATCAGGCATCCTCTATCTAGCTCAAAATACCAATATGATTGTTTATCTCCTAGAAGTGTTTAATTATAGTCGACTATTTAAATGTAATTGATATTTTTAATGCCCTGCAGTAATTTTGTTAGTAATTTTTTTAACTTTAAATAATTTGTTACATTGTATTTGGTAAATGAATTATACTTATTTGATTCTATGTTCATAATGTCTAACTCTGGACTTTATAGATTTGTTTTTAATGGAGTTGAATGGAAGAGCAGAAGTAGCTGCTGCTACAATCTGAATTCCGCTCCGGATTGCTTTTTTTTTGTATTTCTCTTTATAAATTTTGTCAGCCATCAAATGATAAGCAATAAAGACATTTACATACATACATACATACATACAAAATATCGAGTTGGTACCGGTATCGATATTTTTATTTTCGCATCTCTACCCAAACTTCACAGCCGTAAAATCATCCATAAACCCTCCCAAGGTCAAATTTTTTGGGAACCATTTTTATATAGGAAATCGTCAGAGATATTGTGCTGGTTGCTTATTATGCTGTGCTCATGCCATAATTGCAAGAAATTTGGAAAAAATTTGAATAAATCGGAAGATTTCCAAACGTTCGTAATTTTTTAAGAATTTTGATAAGATCTGAAAATAAAGAAAAGAAATTTCATGAAAACTCTGCTTCTGAAAATCTTAAAAAAAAATTTTAAATTTCCTCTAATTGTAGTTTCCAGAATTTCGAAATATTCCAAAAAAATTTCGAGTTTTTTTTAAAACTTATGTTGTTCCATAAAAATTTTGGAAATTTGGAAATATTCGAAGTTTTTCAAAATTTTCGAAAACTTTAGATGTTTTATTTTCAATATTTTGGATGGAAAAAGACATCCTAGAATGTCCAACAAACGTGTGAAGTCACATTAGAAAAGGTAGTAAGTAGAAACTTTGTTCTGGTTAGGCATAGCTCTTCTTTAAATATTCATTACACTACATAATTATTAAAAAACAAGATTAGTTCAACTTCTTGTACTTTGTTCCTTGCTTCAAGTTCATTAAGGAGATGTCTGCAGTTCAACACCAGTCTTTAGTCAACACGTTTGGAGCTCAGTGCTTTCTGAGCAGGCTATCTGAAAACGTTTCCATAGATTTGTTCGACAATATTGTTTTGTTTAGTTTGTACTCATTTGGTGCCATCAATTTGTGATAACAAGGTATACCAGAGGTTTTTGGCACCGTCTGATATATTCAATAAATCAATTCAGAACGAATGCTCAAGATTTGCCGGAATGGTATAATAACAAATGTTACAAAAACCACAACATACAAACTCAAAAACAGCTGTTTTGGTGGTTGACATGTTACCACCTGTTTTGTGCATCACATAACAAACGAAGCGGTTGTCGACATTGGACAATTTTGACATCTGAAACCTGAAGTATGACAAACTCGATCTTGAAATGAAAGGTGCTTGCTTCCTCCGCAAGAGGGAGATGATTCCAATCATTCGGTTCACAGAAAAATAGGAAAAATGAAGGGTACCGGCTGGATTCGAACCAGCGTCTCCGGCATTTATAGGCCAGCGCGTTACCAACTATGCTACGGTGCCCCGTACCACAGCCGATATACAGCGCCGACGACATGGTGTCGACTCCATCGACATCCACTGTGAACCAAATGATTGGAATCATCTTCCTCTTGCGGAGTAAGCAGGTACCTTTCATTCCATGAAACCCTGACCCACTGAGGAGTCGTACTTCAGTAACATAGAGAGCTGTCGTGCAAAACAGCGGTGAGAGATTCACACTCACCCAACTGCCGGCTAGATGTCTCTGGATGACTGAAATACATGGTTCGCAGAGAGATACGGGGGAGTCGACACCATGTCGTCGGCGCAGTATATCGGCTGTGGTACAGGGCACCGTAGCATAGTTGGTAACGCGCTGGCCTAGAATGCCGGAGACGCTGGTTCGAATCTAGCCGGCACCCTTCATTTTTCCGATTTTTCTGTGAACCAAATGATTGGAAGCTCGATCTTTTTACGCAGAATTCCAAACCATTTCTGGAGCAATAAATTGTGTAGGAGTGAAATGATCTATCAAACTGTTTTTCATTCTAATTGCTGTTCAAGAAGTTGACCGAATCTTATTCAAGGAGGAGTACAGTGTAGAGCAGTCCTCATGAATAGAAAAAGGTCAAATTTGGAAACTGAAAGGCTACGACGAATGCACTCACCAACCTCCATGTCGTATTTAGTATAGTTGATCTGAAGTTACTTGGACAAGGACGAGATACGAGGTGTTATCGATTCCCTGGTATTCACTTCGCTATTCTATTGGGGATATTACCCGAATTAAGGGTTAAGGGTGAAGCGCGCGAAATTGAGAATCCAAGAAAATGTGTATTCCCGTGTTAGCGAGGAGGCGTGGCTGCCTGTTCCCTTTCTCCAGTTTGCGTGTGAGGGGAGGTAAGTCCAAAAGTCCAAAGGTAAGGTCAAAAGGTTCAAAGGTCGCCATAAAAATAAATATCCATAAAAAAAGCTCAGCGAGAATCCCCACCTGAGCCTTTACTGTTGGCTTCTAATTAACAGTGCCGTTCCTAGAGTGGCGCCGGGAAACAGTAACAGAGCCTACACAGAACACGAGGCTAATGATCAAAACAGTCGATGCCGATGACACAGAAGTAAAAAAAATGAATTTCGGATTTCGAAGCTCCTAACGTTACCTTTAAACTTACAGTTATGATTCAAAACGCAAATTGAAGAAGAAAGCTTGCGCTATGTCACTGTGGTGGCCTTGTTTTGATGTCGTGGTTGGTTGTTAAATTACAGGCGAGGTTTTTTGATGAAATTGCTCCGAGATGTAATTCAATAAGGTCTTAACTATCACCTCCTGAAATACTGTGTATGTAGTTTGAAAAACAAGCGAGTTCTGTTCGAAATGGGAATCCGTGTTTTACATGGCAAATACAAATGTACGTATACCCAGCCTCTAAATAAACAGGTATCAGTGGTATATATTCTATTGCCGTCAACATCGACTTGATCCCAGTCTGTCACGGCAATAACAAGAACGGGTACCTTTTCATCCATCTTCTTATTTCTTGAACATTTTACCGACATAAACGCATTGAAGCTTCTGCATATGTTAGGACCAAACACCGATTTCGGCCAATCGACGGAAAATATGGTCAAAACGCGTTTTTGCTGCTACCGTTTTGCCAATGTCCGAATTATCGCTTTCTGGCTGTTCAATGTAGCCCAGAACGTGTTTTGGGTCAACTACGATTGCCAGAACATGTTCTATATTCTACTACGAATAAATAAATCTCAATTATTTGCCGTGTTGTGTTACAATATTTCCTCTGAGCTTAGAATCCATAACTAAAATGAATAAAAGCACTTGTAGATCTTAGGTCCGTGAAAAAAAAATGAAAGAGACATACCTCACAATCTTTTATGTTCAGCTCCCACATGAGCGGAATGAATAATATCAAATAACTCGTGGGTCATGCAAAAATAACGCAGTTCGGCTGTTTCGTCTGTCCTTCTCTCAATTAGCTTTTCGATATAGCCAATTTTCAAAATATCATACCTTTTCAATCGTTGTCTTTGTTTCGAAGATATTGTATCACCGTTACTTTTACAAGCTTTTGCCGCCTTTACCTCTGTAAGTGTTTGGTCGTATCTTTCTCTTGTACAAATATTACTACGATTATTGCTACCACTTATGACTTTTTGCAGTTCGTCATTAAAACATAACCTTAGGTCTTCCATGGCACTCTCTAGCTACTGTCTAACCCGCACAAATATCAAAATAATACTAAATGAATACACTAGCTCCAGAGGTATCGTTTACAAGCTGAGACACTCACAAAATCCACCACGCGTTATGGCAATCGCAGTAGAACAGGACGCGTTTTGGCAATCGTAGTTGGCCCAAAACGCGTTCTCGGCTACATTGAACAGCCGGAAAGCGATAATTCGGACATTGGCAAAATAGTAGCAGCCAAAACGCGTCTTGACCATATTTTCCGTCCATTGGCCGAAATCGGTGTTTGCTCTTAACACATACACCAAAATATCCCTTCATAAATTCAATCTCAATGCATTAATATATTTCTTTGTCATCGCGACCACAATTGCAGCCATCAAGTCGCCCTTCTGCAGTCGCTCTCATCGTCGATATGCAATTTTCGTGTAGTTTTTTGTCGGCCACGTGGCCGTTTGTACGTCGGCTTTTCCGGGACAATACAACGACGCACTCGTTTTAATGAAGTAAGAGCTTTCACTGTTGCTTTTTGCCCGCCGCACGACATGCGCCCTTTTAGCATTTTAATTTATAGTTAATGGCCGTGGAAAGGGACGTGCATCACGTTGGGCTCCTGAAAGAATCAGCTTATATCTTTGATTAATGTTATTTATTTCCTGAAAAATATTTTGGTGAAATACTAGCTTCGTCAAGAAAACTAGCACATAGAATTTTCGCGTATTTCGCCCCTAAATTACTTAATCCAATATGGATTAAACAGATAAAAACCACTTCTAAATTCTAGTCTCAAGTCCAACAGTTTATTCTTAATATTCTATGCTTGACATTGTCTTAGTCATTATACAATTTATTTGGTAAAAGAAGTCCCTCAAAAAGAAAATTAAGAAGTACTAGTGTAGTACTTTTCACTGCCTGTGGGTACCATTTTTGTTCTGGAGGACAAGAATAGACAAAACAGGCACACATGAATCATTAAAACATAATGCCATTTTGGTTAGAGAACAGAGTGGATTAAACAGATAAAGACCATTTTTAAATTGTAGTCTCAAGTCCAACAGTTTATTCCTAATAACCCTCCCATACTTGACATATCTTAATCTTTATACAATTTAGTTGGTAAAAAAGTCCCTTAAAAAGAAAGGAAAAAAGTACTAGTGTAGTACTTTTACTGACTGTGGGTACTATTTTTTCTGAAGGACAAGAGTAGACAAAACAGGCACACGTAAATAACCTTTTCATCAAAATATAATGAAACTATCCTGCAATTTTGGTTAGAGGTCAGAGTGGATTAAACAGATGAAAACCATTTTTAAATTTTAGTCTCAAGTCTAACAGTTTATTCCTAATAACCCTCCCATGCTTGACATATCTTAATCTTTATATAATTTATTTGGTGAAAACGATCCTTCAAAAAGAAGAGATAAAAGTGCTAGTACTTTTCACTGACTGTGGGTATCATTTTTTCTGAAGGACAAGTGTAGACAAAACAGTCACACGTGAGTAACCTTTTCATCGAAATATAATGAAACTCTCTTGCAATTTTGGTTAGAGAACAGAGTGGATTAAACAGATGAAAACTATTCTAGCCTCAAGCCCAACAGTTTATTCTTAACACTTCTATGCTGACAAAAAGTTTCCGTCTCTTTTTTTTTTTGAAGAACAAGGGTAGACGAAACAGGCACACGCGTCCATGTCTGGACGACTTCAGAATAAATTTTTCGTCCAAATATAATGAAACTATATTGTAATTTTGGTTAGAGAACAGGACAGAACTTGGAAACATGTGGAAACAACAAAATTATTTTATGAACAAAAAATTTAAGAGATATTTTATGTTTAGAATGAAACAAACAAAACAAACCTTTAAATGGTAAACAAATAATAAGACAAAAAGTTGCATGGAAATAAATTTTAGGGATTGTGTTTTCCACCCCTTACAACCATGGGTAAACCAAATAAATTACTGGCTAAGTTTGTTTTTGGTAGAAGAAAATGTCAGGTTAATTTCAATATTGTAACCTTTTTAGTGGTTGTGAAAAAAATTGATAAACAAATTTTATGTACCCCCCTTTAAGAGGCTACATCTTAACAAGGGATGTTCCAATGAAGTTTCTTCATATGAAGGATCCTCTATTTGGTTCGACGAGAAATCGCCACTTAAATGTTTTACACTTAGGTAGGTACTTAGCTACACCCTGTTTTTTTTTACATCTGAGCAGACCGCGCAGGCAGAGCCTAAATACCATAGTACCGCGACTGCTGTGAAAGGGTTATGTTAGGAGAAGTTTGTTAACGCGAGATTTGAATGGGCCAATATCCGCAGGCCCAATAAATACATCTTCTGGCAGGCCGTTCCAAGCCTTGGACACCCTGGGAATAAATGTGCGGTTGTACCGCTCAGTTCTTGATGTGTGAAGAACGACCGTCTTAGGATGAGATGCAGCGGTCGCGCGGGTGCATCTGATAGGAGCGGTGAGCGGCGGAACGATAGAGGATAGCTCAGAGGAGCAGATTCCGCTGGAATATCGGTAGAAGAGTGAGAAGTCACCAATCACACGCCGGTGAGAAAGTGACTGAAGGTGGCGCGTTAAGCCCGGATCGCCAGTTAGTCGAATTGCCCTTCTCTGGACGGCATCTAGTATATACAGGGTAGTGGGAGCAGCAGCTCCCCAGACATGAGAGCAATACTCCAGGCAAGGTCTTATCTGGGCTTTATATAGCGTGAGGAGGTTACATGGTGAGAAATACTTTCTGGCTCTAAATAGGTACCCAAGCTTTTTACTAGCAGCTGTTGCAATTGACGCGACGTATTCGTGCCAAATCGGATTTTCTGTAATGTTGACTCCTAACAGCTTGAATGAGTGACTCCTTGGCAGAGCCTGATTGTTCATTAGAACTGGGTGCTGGCTTGGGCACTTCTTGTTTGAAAGCGTGCAGTACTGGGTCTTGGAGGCATTGGATTGTACCATATTCCTGTGTCCCCAAGCGGTAATGATCTCCAGGTCCTTTAGCCCTTCTATACTTGAAATATTTTAATCATTGTACAATTTATTTGGTAGAAAAAGTGTAAGGGCCCTCAAAAAGAAAAGAAAAAACTCAAGCCGTTATCTTAAGCCTCAAATACACGCGGCGAGTTTATTAGCTACTAGCCGGCTTTTTTATAAACCGCTGGTAAACTAATCCAGTGTACTCGATGCACTGGCTCCGTTAGCTGCTAGTAAAAAGTAAAAACGCTTTAAAAAAAGCTGAACTGCCGACTCGCCGGCTTTTTTGAAGCTTTACTTATTTCACATCTACCCTCTCGGCGTTTATCTTAGTGTTTGGTAGTGCAGTACTTTTCACTGAGTAAAGCTACCATCTCTTCTGAAACAGACGAGTAGTATATTATAAATAAACCACTTTAAAATAGCACTATCCTCCCCAGCTCTATTCCTCGTTGTCACTGCACAATCATATCGCTACGCAGCGTGCATCGAATGATCCACAGTCGACCACAATGCAATTTATCTTCCATCGCGACCCTAAATTAAACAAATCCAATTAAATTCGGGGGCCGGGCATAATAATTATAAAGCGATTCGGATTTATTAGCGGTAATATTTACAGGGGCGAAGGGTGAAGGGCGGCTCCGCTGTGACGACCGTATCAAATTTCTGCCGTAATTCGGTTAAAGCTGCCAAAAGGGGGCGCAGCGACGCAATTCCCAAAGCCCACCCCCGGCAAAGCGAGAGTTGGTATATTAACATGGTGCTCTCTCAACATGGAAAAAATATAGTCAAATTGTGGCGATTCTCGCAACCACAGAAAGTCAGACCGTGGAAGGTAATATCAACATTTTCACAGAGGATCCAAGAAAATTAATGGAGCAGGGATGTCCACAAACATAAATTGGTGTATGGAGAAACATGCTAATATAATTATAGCAGCAAAGAGAAGCAGAAAGCACAAATCGGAAATCAGGAAGCAGAAAGCAGAAAGCAGAATGCAGAAAGCAGAAAGCAGAAAGCAGAAAGCAGAAAGCAGAAAGCAGAAAGCAGAAAGCAGAAAGCAGAAAGCAGAAAGCAGAAAGCAGAAAGCAGAAAGCAGAAAGCAGAAAGCAGAAAGCAGAAAGCAGAAAGCAGAAAGCAGAAAGCAGAAAGCAGAAAGCAGAAAGCAGAAAGCAGAAAGCAGAAAGCAGAAAGCAGAAAGCAGAAAGCAGAAAGCAGAAAGCAGAAAGCAGAAAGCAGAAAGCAGAAAGCAGAAAGCAGAAAGCAGAAAGCAGAAAGCAGAAAGCAGAAAGCAGAAAGCAGAAAGCAGAAAGCAGAAAGCAGAAAGCAGAAAGCAGAAAGCAGAAAGCAGAAAGCAGAAAGCAGAAAGCAGAAAGCAGAAAGCAGAAAGCAGAAAGCAGAAAGCAGAAAGCAGAAAGCAGAAAGCAGAAAGCAGAAAGCAGAAAGCAGAAAGCAGAAAGCAGAAAGCAGAAAGCAGAAAGCAGAAAGCAGAAAGCAGAAAGCAGAAAGCAGAAAGCAGAAAGCAGAAAGCAGAAAGCAGAAAGCAGAAAGCAGAAAGCAGAAAGCAGAAAGCAGAAAGCAGAAAGCAGAAAGCAGAAAGCAGAAAGCAGAAAGCAGAAAGCAGAAAGCAGAAGCAGAAAGCAGAAAGCAGAAAGCAGAAAGCAGAAAGCAGAAAGCAGAAAGCAGAAAGCAGAAAGCAGAAAGCAGAAAGCAGAAAGCAGAAAGCAGAAAGCAGAAAGCAGAAAGCAGAAAGCAGAAAGCAGAAAGCAGAAAGCAGAAAGCAGAAAGCAGAAAGCAGAAAGCAGAAAGCAGAAAGCAGAAAGCAGAAAGCAGAAAGCAGAAAGCAGAAAGCAGAAAGCAGAAAGCAGAAAGCAGAAAGCAGAAAGCAGAAAGCAGAAAGCAGAAAGCAGAAAGCAGAAAGCAGAAAGCAGAAAGCAGAAAGCAGAAAGCAGAAAGCAGAAAGCAGAAAGCAGAAAGCAGAAAGCAGAAAGCAGAAAGCAGAAAGCAGAAAGCAGACAGCAGAAAGCAGAAAGCAGAAAGCAGAAAGCAGAAAGCAGAAAGCAGAAAGCAGAAAGCAGAAAGCAGAAAGCAGAAAGCAGAAAGCAGAAAGCAGAAAGCAGAAAGCAGAAAGCAGAAAGCAGAAAGCAGAAAGCAGAAAGCAGAAAGCAGAAAGCAGAAAGCAGAAAGCAGAAAGCAAGACAAGGCTATTTTCGCTCGACATTAGTCGGCGCATGCACAGTTGCAACTACGTCAATATCTTGTTTGTCTGAATGAACTTATCCTACAAAAAATAACTGAAGTACGTCAATATCATTTTATATTTCTACCAGATAAATTTTATTACTTTGTAAATCATTATAGAAGCTGTGAATGTACGTTTTATGTATATTTTTACAGGAAATAATGGCCAACAATTCAATCATCTTTTCAATTATCGAATCGATGCCTTCGATGTTTACGATAAACAGTTTCAAAAACGTGTAGATTGCTGAAAGCTGTGGTATGCCAATTAATAGACAAGCTTCGTGGTTTGTGGTCACCTGTTCCAAGAAACTCGGCATTTGATGTTCATTTTCTTGAAAGGCCAATCTCCTTCACCCTCTGATTCATGAATTTTTATTTTATCCTCAAACATAAAATTCTTCGACTAAATAAAATTGGTTGATTAGTGAGGGTAAAATCGCTAGGGGCCCATATGTGATACTTCTAAGAGTCTGTTTACTGTCACCACAATTCTGAACAACGTTTCATTTTTTTAATTCACTAAGCTGCGGGGTAGATATTATGGAGGGGTGCTGATGTAACCTATTTATGACAATGGTAATCAAATTATAGGCAAGAAATATAATAAGGGAGCTACAGAGTGTGGGGATATAGTGGAACACATGGTTGTCATAAGTGATATTGGTTATCTGAAGCAGCTCTAGAATTTATCAGTAGAATATTATTCTGTCTAGTTGGATATCACTTCATAGGAGAATCTGTTCAATTCTTTAATTGCTGCAGGCACATACTTTTCCCATAAATCCATGTAAAATTTTCACTATATGATTTTGAAAGATTATATGCTCTAATACATTACCAATAACTAGTTTCTTCTAAACCAAAGTCTTTACAAGATTTTTTGAATACGTATACAATGACGGTGATCTTCTGTATTATGCAGATTCTATCATTGTTGATATTTGGTCACCCAAGCCTTACCATTCGAAGGCACAGTGATTGCTTGAGTAAATGGAAGAATGAAGAAAATTTCTGGTTACAAGAGTCACCGGTGCATTCTGCACCTCTTGTTAGTACTCTAGTTCCCAGTCCAGCCCTCATCGCAAAGGTGAGGATGGCCTTGTGTCCTGTACACCTTATGTATTGAGGATCAAAGAGCCTTGAGCCTAGCATAGTCTGTCTGTGATACTCAAGGACATCACAGAGACATAGAATGTGTGCCAAAGATTCCTCCTCACCACAACGTGGGGTCACTTGCCACCCTCATCACATACAAGTGTCGTTTGAAGGTGTTACGGCCAGATAGCAGGTCACAAGTAACCTTAGCCGGCTTCTGTCGATTGAGAGACCGCACCACCTTGGACAGAGGTCATAAAATAAGTTCTCTAGCTTGACGGAGATGTCCAGAGATTCCTGTCCATCTCATAAAATGTTTATTTCGCAACCACGCCTATGCTTTTTTTCTAATGGTACCTGCTGCCAAACATAAGCATGTTTGAGTTCTCGTCTTTATCTACCAAGTCTAGCATGGATATCTTAAAAAAGCCTTTGGATTTTCCTAGACTTCTCGACGTTTGTTCGTTGACGTTTTAAAGACGTCTTTTGGACACAAATGTCCTGTGTTATGCGTGGAAGTCTAATGATGACTTTAGACTTTTCAAACATCCTGAAAGTAGTGTGTGGACGTGATTTTTGCAGACCTCCTTTAAGTATGTCCTCAAGACCCCTTTTGGACATCCACATATTATGTTTTAGAACCTTGTGTAGATATCTCGCCTATAGGAATTCGACAGATGTTTTAGATTCTTGCGTAGATTATCTTCATCTTTTGGACTTTCAAGTATCTACGTATGCCTGCTCAGGATCCAGGAAATTATTTCTCGACCCTCACATTGCGAGCGCGTCCGCCGTTGCATTACCGCAAACTTCAGCATGACTCGGAACCAACATGAGCCAGACATTTCTACATTGCAGAACGAGCCTTAACGTAAAGCAACAAGCGGATAATGCTTTCAGTGCTGCCTGGCTGTCAGAGCAGATATTAATCCGCTTCATAGGTCCCTGAATTTCGTTTAAAATACCACGGTGAGGAATAGCAGTGATTAAATGAGTCCCTCGGAACACGCCGAACAGGTGACATCAGCTTCTGAGGATGCCGACCACTCATGTCGACGGCGGCCGAACAGCCCTAGGACCAATAGTTCATCATATCATGGCCGCGTAAATCTTACACAAAACAGGGCAGTGATTGCTTACGTCAACATTTGAGGTATGATCCCCGGGTGAAAGAACAGCGATCCGGTGGGTACGGTGTACATACAGGGTGTTTTAAAAGTTGGGACTTTCCTCTTAAGAAGTAACGGCCCTTGAAACGGCAAAGCTAATGCACGGTGAATCAGCAGCAAAACAGTAAAAAAAAATTTCAAGCAAGTGCTCACTATTTGGTAGCTACGGAAGTTGTAAGTACGGTCCTGCCGCAGGCGCCTTACAGGTAATAGTACGATTTGCGATTTCTTCTTCAATTTGGACCACACGATGTTGTCGAGGTCTTCCAGCGTGACCACCACGATGTGGATTCAGATATTCTGTGTCCCTAGCTCTTTGCACAAGCCAGACACAGACAAATCGACGAAGTGCAGGGAGCGTACGGTTAGGGAACCAATCGGCGTACACTCGGGAAGCTGCAGCGGTATTTTGACCATACTCACCGTACATTAAAATCATGTTCACCAGTTCATTATTGTTATAAGCATGCACCATTGTTGTTGTTTTTAAGGTCCGATCGGCAGATGTAGCAACAGCAACGCGACGGTATGATCAACTGCCTGTTTTTCTCACCGATATCGGCAGTTCGGGCACCACTAGCGCTGCCTTGTTTGTTGTGATATTGTGACATGGTGAGCCATTGCCCAGGACGGACTTAGAATTGAGGATCTCTTTAATGGTCAATATCTCAATATATTTGTATGAAAAAAGTCCCAACTTATGAAACACCCTGTATATTTTCCTCCTTTTATAATAGATAAGGTATTTTGTAACGAAAACAAAAGTTTCTGCAATCTACCTGTGTGATATTAAAAGAGATACCCGCTATGCTCATAATTTCAGCTCCTTCTGTCTTTCTACGCCATTGTGGTGCTTGTGCGACACCGCAAAACAAGCTTGGACACAATGGAGGTCCATAAGTTTTTCAGCACGTTCCTGCTCCACATGATAAATGCATTATCCCCGCGCCGCGCCAGTCCACGACCGTCCGAAACAAGCTCATCTTTTTCGGTTCTGTCTATATAGGCTAGTCGACAAGTACACCAGATTACTTTTTGCAGGCCTCTTTTAAAAAATTGGAAGTTGGTTTTACAAAATTGATAAATGCGATGCCTGTTTTCTTTATGGTCAGCCTTCCGCAAAGGCTGAAAGCCTATATCGCTATAGAAGCGCTTCACGTTAGGTTTGAAACGCTGCAGGTTGTAGCCATCGGGAAACAAATTCCCCGCAGCTCATTCCACAGCATCGGAATTCTCCAAAAGAAGGAATGTCAGAGGAGACTGGTTCGAGGATAGGGACCTCAACCTGGTAAGGATGAACTCGCAGAGCTTCTCTAGTGTTCCTTGTTCAAACTTCCTTTGGTGTTATTATCTGGGAGAGTTCACTTGAACATCTTCCGTGATAGATTCTGTAAAACAGGGTCAGGTAGGCCACCCTTTTCCATGTTCCAGGCTGAGGAGATCGTTTGTGAGGTTAGGCGTATCGATTAGTCTAATTGCTCTCCTCTGGATAGTGTCCAGAAGCTCTAGAGAGTGCTTCGGAGCGCATCCCCTCGCATGGAAGCAATACTCTAACGACGGTCGGATCTGTGCCTTGCAGAGCAGTAGTAGTTGCTCAGGTGTATGCAGACTCCAACAGCGAAATAAAACTCCAGTTTCTGGGATGCCGTTTTAGCAATACTGACGACGTGGTCGTGCCAGCACATGTTATTGTTGATGCTGATTCCCAAAAAGCTTGACGAAGAATTAGGAGAATTCATGCAATCTAGTCATGAGAAATGTTGATAACTGGTTTAATTATGATACAATATAATTATGTAAATATCGCCACCTGGAACTTCGGAGGCCACGCCTTGTTTGAGGCTGTTACAATATTTTACCTGTTGAGTTACAATAATTCAGCTAGTCCAACTTCAGTGCTGCATCCACCTGGACCGTTATTATTCTTCCAACATTGGTGCACATCCTTCCTAATATTCAATAAATCACCATGTGCTCCTTCTTCAATATTATCGATGTTTTACTTCCCCCACCGATAGGTGAGGGGAGTATTGTGATCGCGAGGATTTTCGATTTTGAGATGATAAGCTTTTTGGGCGTTTTATGGTATCTACATAACGAGAATATACGTCACTCATTTGCGTCGGTCTGTCTGTCGGTCTGTCTGTTGGCGTTTTTTTATGGTGATGAAATTTGGGTAGCGATATGCTGTGGGGTCATAGTAAGTAATGCTGATATAATTTTGGAAATCGGTGCATGGGCGGCGGAGTAATTAGCAAACTACGAACAATTTCAGATGTTCCTCAACTTCGTTTTTAGTCGCTTTAAAGGTTTCTGATCGTTTTCAATTCTTTTAGTTTTGGTGGTGATGGAATTGGGGTACTTGGGGGCTAGAGGGTTGTAACACCGAAACATTTATTTATTTATTTATTTATTTATTTATTGACCTGAGAACCAAACGCTTAGCGGCTAATAGACTTTTTATAACAATCCGAACATTGCCTTGCCTATTACAGAAACCAAGGGATGTATACTTACAAGTATTTCTTCAGATCGTTCTGCATTGGGTAACTTGGAAACCATTGAATGGATATTAATGAAATTTTGACACAGTGTTACTTTGATGGCGAGGATGGAAAACGCGTATGGATTTTAGAAATCGTGTCAGTGGGTGCGCAGCAATAATAAGAAAACTAAAAAAAGAAAACAGCTCAAACTTTATTTTCTTTATTTTTAGGCGTTTTAGGGATTCCTAATCATCTACTTTTTAGGGTAGGGAGGGGGTGGGGGTTGAATTGCGGACAGGCTGGCAATGACTTTGTTGGAATATATTTTATTCAAATAAAGTTTGTAATTATATGGCAAATCATTATAGATATTAATGGATCAGATTTTTTCGATCTGGCGACCGGACTATGGTTATTCCGGAAAACTTGGCCGTAGGAGAAGAAAAACCAGCGGCACGGGAGGAAAACATTACCAGTCGGTCGAATGATCGCTTTAGCTGGTCCCGCTGAGTGCCGCCGGAAAACGACGGGGAGCCAAGAAGCCAACGCGGGGGTTGGGGGTTGGTTGGGGGGTGAGGGAGCGGGAGGACAGACTGCTATGACGCTGCCATACCGTGGGACACATCCCGAAAAGGGAGGGGGCTAATAAAGTTACCACTGCGGAGAATATGTTGCTGCTTTCATATCCCTGCTTGCCTTTTCGTACGTTTTACATCCTCTACAGGGTGATTCTTCAAAAGCCGTTGGTTAGAAGTTTGTGTACTTCCAATCGAAATGTTGATTTTTGGCATTCCCGGTTTGGGACAAAATATTTCCACGATGGTAATATGCTATGACGCTATCATACTGTGGGACACATCCCCAAAAAAACTTTCGAGGCGCTGGGTATCTATTTGTTCCATTGTTCATAGACTATAACTCAGTACCAGTGTTAGCAAGGAAGCTGTAAAAACACTAGTGCATAGTCCTAGAAATACCAGTGGATAGACCTACCTATCATATATCTTCAGGGTCAAGAACCCTTGAACCTAGTATACCGGGTGATTCATTTAACTCGCGACAGTCAAATTTCACGAGAACGGTCAGGTTTTGAATAAAAAATGTCAAACAGAAGTTATTGGGTGCATTGGAAGAAAGGAAAATATGACATTTGTTTTTGACATTGACAGAGCTTTCAAGGTTTTTTCAAGGTCAACTATGTTTTCCAAATACGAACATATCCTTTTCATTGCAAACACATGTTCTATGAGAAAGAACAAATAACTTTGGTTCACGAAATATCCATATCCGATTCCAACTTAAGCAGATTAAAAATAAAACATTTGTTCTCTTCCGACATGTTTCCATAACGCAACGCTTCAGCAAACTTTCTCCTAACAAAAAAAGAATGGGGTCATGTTGATTGACTCTCTACTTCCTACACATAACCTCAAAAAAGCATTAACACAAAAACTGTCGTAAATAGTTTCTAGCATCTCTCTGTAGGAACTAGAACGACACAGTTTTTATTCTTAAAGCTTCAGAATAAATTGTTTGTTGACAACCAGCATGGAGTCTAAACATTTGGGATGATATTATTTTAAACCGCATAATAAACTAATGTTTTCCAAAATTTTCCAAGTGAAAGTTTGGAAAACCTGCTGCAAAATTGAACATTGGAGTTTCTAAGGATAATGTGGTTACAGTTAGATGGAGCGAATGTACATTTTAGTATTAGAGGCCGAAACACTTTGGATGAAAGGTTTCCTGCCAATTGTTTCGTCTGCGAGCCACGCCACCTACGATTCTTCCAATTCCTACGCGCCATTACTGAATAATTACAAAGTCGTAAATATCTTGAAAACCATTAAATATAGAACCACATATGTCTGGATAAAAGTGGACGAGAATTTAATTTCGCATACATTAATTTGAAACTTATCATACCCTCCCGTATAGAAAATAAAGTTTTTAACGTTTTAAAACGCTTCAAATTTGAAAATTATTAGTCTATTGATTTAATGTGCTTTTGAAACAATGATCTTACTAAAACACAAGTATGTTTCTTGCTCTTTCTAAAACCGGAAACCGCACCTTTCTATCTTACTTAATTTCCGAGATACTAATATTTTTTGTAAAATACTAGGTACAAACGTCAAATTTTTTAAAGATTGCTGAATAAATAGAAATTAGAAATAAGCTATGGTTAACAAACTGGACCTAACAATCGATGCTGGATTCAAAAACGTAATAATATACAGGGTGTCCTATTTCTATTTAAAATAAGAAAGTTGATACCTACTTCCGGTATATCCGGACGTCCGCCATCTTTAAAATAATTTTCTACAAGTAGACGATTTGGAAGGAAATGTTTTGTATTCAAGCCATATTCTTTTAATTTAAACGGTAAGGCCGCTAGAGAGCCCGCGCGCTTATTGGAGCACCGTGTATAGGGTAAACTATTTTTTTTTGAGCCATTCCCTGTTTATCATTAATATTTTAAGATAACCCATGCGTGTTGATAGAAATCTGAGCAAAAAATGTCATACACTGCACTATATGGCAGCAAGCAGTATTGCGGGCATACTATAGTTTTACTACAATATCAAAACTAACCACCGGTCGGTTTTAACAGCATCAAAAGCTTAGTATGAGAGAATCGCTGCTATTTTGAAGCTATTATTGGAACACTGAAATGAGATCGCATTAACAGATAACGACGTGGTTGTAGCGGACGGTAGCGGCATCATAATCAAGGGCCGGCCGAGCTGCATTATGCAATGTCGCCGATATTCATTAATTTAATATTTTATGTATGTTTTGAAGCCGGCCGGCAGGGCTGCGGCGGACATAAAACAACGAAACACCGGCCGCCATTTTCGATGATGACATCGCCGCGCCATTTCATATTCTGTCCGGTAACGCATTTACAACAATGTGCTTTATCTTCCGTGGACGGGTTTCGTTTAAATTATTCCTATGAGTTTCGGTTGTATTAGTTTCGATTTTGGCTTGATTCTCATTAACATTTATAGGCACGGAAAATGAATTAAGAGAAAGAGTTTAAGAGCTAAAGCGGCAGCAACTCCGAGGGCTAAGTGGATGGTAGAGGTCAGTGATCAGATTTTTTCCTTCCCACACCGATAGGTGAGGGGAGTATTGTGATCGCGAAAATTTTCTGTTTTGAGATCATACGCTTTTGGGTGTTTTATGATGTCTACATATAACGAAAATCCGCGTCACTCATTTTCATTCATTTCCTGTCTGTCTGTCGATCTGTCGGTCTGTCGGTCTGTATGTTGGCGTTCTTCTAGCCTCGTTATCTCCCGAAGATCTGAAATTTCTAATTTTCGTCAAATGAGACTGAAACTGCGACCGAATTTGCAATCAACATCATCAAATTATCAAAAACACGAGGTTTCGCCTTGATAGAAAGCCAAATACAGATTTTTAATTTTTTGGTTACTCGGTGACGAGCTGAAATATCTGAATTTTTTTATTTCCATCAAACGAGACTGAAACTGAACACTGCGACGGATTTGTAGTCATCACCTTCAAATTACCCAAAAACACTAGGTTTCATTTTAATAGAAAGCCAAATAAAGGTTTTCAATTTTTTAGGTAAACGGTAAACCTGACTATCTGAAAGATCTGACACTTCTGGTTTTCATCAAACGAGACCGAAACTCAAAATTCCGACCGGATTTGTAATGATTCCCCTCCAGATACCCAAAACACGAGGTTTTATCTCTATAAAAGCTGAATAAAAATTTTCTATTTTTTAGGCAAACGTGGATATCTGAATTGTTTTTATTTTTGCTGCGACCTAATTTGTAATCAGCACCCTAAAATTATCTAAAATACGAGATTTCAGCTGAATAGAAAGCCAAATAAAGGTTTACAATTTTTTCAATTTTTTAGGCAAACCTGAAGATCTGAAATTTCTGATATTCGTCACATGAGATTGACACTCAAAACTGCGATCTAATTTGTAATTAGCACCCCAAAATTACATAAAATACGAGGTTCCAACCCAAAAACCACTAGTTCCTAGTTAGAGATGCCAAGCAATAAACTTTTTTTAATTGAAATTCTCCCTGTGTGGGGGCGGGTTAGAATATCTCCCACCGTATATCCTCCGTGTCGTAAAAAGCGACTAAAAGGAACCGAACTACTGGCGGTATAAACAGTAACCTCTTCTCAACCAACATCTTTGGGTGGACGAGTTGACAAGAGTCAGGACACCTTCTTGTCCTTGGGGTGAGAAATTGTCCCTAAAGGCGGATGAACCAGCAGATACATCTGGTCAACGGCATGAGGATGGAGAAAGCAAATGGGAAACTACTGCATTAAAGATCTTTAAGATATCCCAAGAGAAACTCGTAAAATGAGTAAATGCAGAGTATATGGCATAAATATCCAAAAAACATATTATTTCAAACACGAGATTGTTAACTGACTAAAATGTTATATTTGAATCTGGCACCATATCTACGATGACAATATTTTGTACTACTTTGTAACTCCGAACCATTTGGATCGGCAGTTGAGCATGCTTTTTCCTTTTTATTATCTGAAAATAGAAATAAACCTGAGTTTCCAATATTCAATACACACCTTTATGTGTTAAACAGACTTTATTAACCTGGTTGACATTGATTGAAAAGGGTTCGTGTTTCTCATGTAGAAATAATACAGCAATAAGTGAGTATTGTAGAAGTCAAATATTATATGAGTTGTTTACATATTTCTTTCAGGTCTCAATCAGTGTCGACACTTCTATAGTGCAGTTACGATATTATGTAGACCTGAGTAATGATAAAATAAAACCGTAATTATCTATACAAAATATATATTATAACAACTCAGGAAGTGATAGGAGATCAAAGTAATCGAAAATACCAATTTGCAATAGATAAAAACAAAATAAATTGATCTATTTATTATACAGGGCTACTGGTAACTCGACTACTTTCCTGCAGGAGGTGATAGAGGGACTCAAATGCAATAGATTTAAGCCCCCATACATAATTCCGAAAACCGATAGTTTTCGAGATAATTAACATGTCCAAATTTCCACACTACATCCCAAAATTAGAAAAAAACCCTGCTGTCGATTTTAGTAATTTCTAATTTAGTTTTTTACTGACACATACTCAAATCTAATTTAGTACTTAAATGTGTAAAAATACTAAACAGTTTCAAACTACATACAATTATTTAAAAAATAAAGAACAAAATGTTTACATTCACGGTGAGTGAAAGAAAATTGTCTAGCTCAAAAAAATATACACAACCAGTCAAACAAATTATTTTAAAAACTTCTTTATCTGATGGCCTATTCCAAGGACAAGAATGACAGTATAACCACAAGTAACTATTTAACAAAATTTATCAACATAATACCGAATCATCAACAACATGATATTCTAGCATGATGGTTGTCCAGCACATTACCGTATCACAATTCGGCAGTTGTTGGACAACACATACCCAAACAAATGGATAGGGAGGGATGAACCCATCCCATGGCCTGCGCGGAGCCCAGATCTGACACCTCTTGATTTTTACGTCTGGGGTCACATGAAGGCATTGGTTTACGAAACTCCAGTTAATACTGCTGACGAACTAAGGCAAAAAATTATCAATGCGGCGGGGGACATAAAACGCACTTTTTCAACACGAGTTACAAAAACGGAAGTGAGGAAGCGGATCCGTACTTGTATCCGAAATCAAGGGAAACACATTGAGCAAGATCTCTAGAAACTTTGAGTGGATTTACTTTGGTTTACTATCAATAATGATTGTATTGTCATTCGTTCTTTTTGAATAGGTGATTTTTATTCATTGCTGTTTATAATCTTTCTGAAAAGGTTATTAGGTAGGAAAGTTTTTTTAGCGATTTATTCAACCGTTTGTATAATTTTTTTGAGCTAGATAATTTTCTTTCACGGTAAATATAAAAATTTTGTTGATTATTTTATATTTGTATTTAGTTTGGAACTGTTTAGTATTTTGAAACATTTTAATACTAAGTTAGCTTTGTGTACTATGTGTTAGTTAAATACTAACAGGTTTTTTTCTTAGTTTAGGATCTAGTGTGGAAATTTGGACATTTGGTTGAAAACATTAAATGTTAATTATCTCGAAAACTATCGGTTTTCGGAATTACGTATGGGGGGTTAAATCTATTACATTTGAGTCCCTCTATCACCTCTTGCAGGAAAGTGGTCGAATTACCAGTAACCCTGTATATTAACATCTGATTATACACAGACATATACATACAATTTTGACTACACTAATGATGGTGCCAGCTTTATCGCCAGGGCAATAAAACATGCCGAAAGGGATAACGGTCACCCCACTCGTCGGGCTTCTTTTGAAGGATTAAGTGATCCTTTGTAGTGTCAGAACTCATAAGAAGGACAAAAAATGTAAACTGCTCTTATATTTCTGACGCGTGCTATAATTATCAACTAATGCGACAACTTTTCAAATTCTCGAAATCAATCATTCACCGCACCGCAAAATGTTATATTTGGATCTGGCACCACATCTACGATGACAATATTTTGTACTACTTTGTAATTCCGAGCCATTTGGATCGGCAGTTGAGTTGGCAGCCGCGAAAACTGTCAACAAAAGCGTCGACAACCCTTCCCTGTGTTCTGTCGAGCGAACTAGGCGATTGTTGTCAGCCTGGCGAAATTTATTTTTAGTCGGGATGGGAAAATATGCGGCTGGGAGTCAGTCGTGCCGCGAAATGAGACAGCCACATCTTGTCACCAGAAATATCGCTGAATGGGCCCTATTATGCGCCCGCACTGCATGTGCAACCCGCTCAGCGACGTGCCTGGGATGATTCCCAGAGGGACACAAAGGCTAAGGTTAATTAACGTCTTTTGTGAGCAGCCAAGCTCTTTCCACTACAGTTTTACCTTACTTTCTAACACTTTCCAGATAGTAAGTGTTCTATTACCTAAGTGACAGATCGTAATAGGCTCTAGGAGGACATCGACATATACAGGGTGAGTTTTTAGTACCAGCTCGGTCGATAACACCATTACTATAGAAGATATCGAAAAAAGTTGTACATAAAAGTTGTAGCCACGGACATGCTCCTTGCTCAGAAAATATTTTGATTTATACAGGGTGATCCATAACTACGTGGTGATGCATACATGCATTTTTTTAAATGAGACACCCTATATATTATTCCATACTCAATTCTACTAATGATTTCCGTTTTTCCAATATAGGGTATTGTTACATTATACAGAGTATTTCAAAAGTATGAACATTTTTATATCCAAATCACTGTCAATTGAACGTACTGTATATCAAAAAGTGATAAATCAAAAATCATTTTTTTTTTCACACGATGGATGAAAAATATCGTCTAGTTTTAAAATCGGCTATAAATAAAGCCCGCGACGCATATAGATATACAGGGTGATGTAGAATGCAAAATCTAGATTTTCTCTCTTTTTTCAAATGTAACCCCCAATATTTTATTATACCAAAGAATTGCTTTTAAAATGCTCTTTCACCTTCGTGTAGCACTTGTTATGGCTGAATTCATTAGTTTCTGAGATATTTAGACTTTTCTACAAATTTTAAATATTCCACCTATTTGTTTACTAAAATTTATTTACTTTGAGATACTACTACCAAATTTTATTTTTTCTTAACAAACAACTAAAATATAAGGCCATAATAGTACTTGATCAAGTGAAAACACTGGATTAACGAGACAATATAGGTCAAGTGTGCTGAGGAAACAATTTTATAGACGTCATGCATAATTATCAAGCAGATCTATCAGGTAGGCTATGAAATATTAAACGACACAATCCAAATAAAACGATTCTTCATTCTTTCAAATGCATTAGTTTCAGAGTGCCTCCGTTCTGGATATTGCTGTTCATAGTTGATATATTCTAGAGGCAAGTAGGCAATTTCTCAAAGATTCTCCTAAATACCCTCAATGAAAAAATTAATTTTTAAAGCTCGTTTTTCACACAGTACGGAATTGTTGAGCAGGTTATGAAAACAGCCAATTTTTCAAAGCATACCTGATAAATATGCTTGATAATTATGCATCACGTCTACAAAATTATTTTCTCGGCATACTTGACTTTATTATCCCGATGATTCAGGGTTTTGAGTTCATCAAATACTATCATCACCTTACGATTTAGTTGTTCGTCAAATAAAAAACAAATTCGATAGCACTTTCTTAAAATAAATAAACATCAGTACAGAAATATAAGCTATATTTTAAATTTACCGAAAAATCGAAATATCTCGGAAACTGATGGACGTAGGTATAACAAGTACTATACAAAGATGAAAGACCATATTGAAAGCAATTCTTTGGTATAATAAAATATTGGGGGTTACATTTGAAAAAAAAGAGAAAATCTGTATTTTTCATTCTAAATCACCCTGTATACGCATATGCGTCACGGGCTTTTTTTATAACCGATTTTAAAACTAGATGATATTTTTTAACCATCCGTGTAAAAAATATGATTTTTGATTCATCACTTTTTAATGTACAGTACGTTCATGTGACAGCGATTTAGAGACAGAAATGGTCATAACTTTTGAAATACCCTGTATAATGTAACAATACCCTATAATGGGAGAACGGAAATCATTATTAGAATTTGAATATGGAATAATATATAGGGTGTTTCATTTAAAAAAATGCATGTTTTCATGACCACGTAGTTATGGATCACCCTGTATAAATCAAAATATTTTCTGAGCAAGGAGCATATCCGTGGCTACAACTTTTATATTAGTGGAGTTGTCGACCGAGCCGGTACTAAAAACTCACCCTGTATGTTGAATGGTATCACCTGGTCCTGGTACACTGATGGCTCCAAAAATTGTGAAGCAAGTAAAATCCGAACACTGAGAAAAAGGTTGCGGTTGGTAAAATGAGGTAGAACTAAATACAATAGTAAGCGAACTCATTTGTCATAATTATTTTAAAAAAATACAACCGATCTCTCCTCCTCTAGCCTATGTGGCATGCTTGTAATCTGGTTGTTGATAAACTCTAGAGGTACAGACTCCAAAGCTGCCCTCACAGCATGTTCCAGTTCACCCAGCGTGGTCAGAGGATTGGGTAAATCGCATATGTATTGACCCATCCGATCCCATACTTTTTCAATTGACGATAAATCAGGTGATTGTGGAGGCCAGGGGCGAACCCTGACCTCAGCTTCCTGAAGGAACCTCAACGAGACCTTTGCAATATGAGGATGTGCATTGACTTTTATTGTTTTTAGGCGTTTTAGGGGTTCCTGATCATTTTCTACTTTTCCTTGGGTGGGGGTGAATTTGGGGTGGTTGGGGGGTGGGGGGTTGTAAAACTGAAAAATATGTTGTATTCCTAATAGGCTGTCCATTGATATGTCAATGAAAAACCTAGCGGCATGATACACTTTTTAGGTCCATCCGAACTTTGCATGGTTATTATAGAAACCACGGGACTTAGAATTTGTGAAGTATACATACGAGTATTGCTTTAGATCGTTCGATATCGCGTAACGCGAAAATTGTCCAATTGATTTTAATGAAATTTTGATACAGTATTACTACCGCGGCGAGGATGGAAAATGCGTATGCTTTGGAAAAATCGGGTCAGTGGCGGCGCGGCAATAATAAAAAAACTAAAAATATAAAAACAGCTCAAACTCTGTTTTTAGGCGTTTTAAGGGTTCCTGGTGGGGTGACATCGGGGCAGTTGGGGGTGGGGGGTTGTAAAACTGAAAAATTTGTTGAATTCATAATAGTCCGTCCATTGACCTGTAGAAGAAATACCTAGTAGCATATTACACTTTTTTAGGTCCATCCGAACATTGGCTTCATGGCTTGGCTATTACAGAAACCAATTTTGTGGTCCGTACATACGAGTTTTGCTTTACTTCGTTCTATGAATTTAATAAAATTTTGACACAGAATTTATTACGCGGCGAGAATGGAAAACGACTCTGTCTTTGAAAAACCGTGTCAGTGGCGGCGCAACAATATTCAAAAAACCAAGAATATGAAATCAGCTCAAACTTCGCCTTTAGTGGAGAAGTGGAGGCTCTTGATTGTTTCGCATCGTCCAGTTGAAGCATGCAATAAAAAAATGTGGCGTCCTAGTTCCTAACTTTGGCTTCCGTGGTGGCATGGGCACACGAGAAGCTCTATTTGGCATAAATGTAATGATACAACGATGTCTAGATATTAACCAAGACATGTTTGCCTGTTTTATTGACTTTGAAAAGGCGTTTGATAAAGTCAGACACGAAAAGTTGTTACAGCTTCTAAAATCGAAAAATATTGACGAACGGGACATAAGAATAATAGCCAACCTATACTGGGGACAGATAGCGAGAGTGAAAGTGGAGGATCATTATACTGAGGAGGTAAAAATTCTAAGAGGTGTGAGGCAGGGCTGCATATTGTCTCCACTCCTGTTTAATATGTACAGCGAAGTGATTTTCGAGGAAGCTCTTGGTGAAGAATCAGCGGGTATTAACATTAATGGACGCATAATAAATAATATCCGATATGCCGATGACACTGTAATAATTGCGGAGAGTATCGATGACTTACAGTACCTGATAGAAAAGACCAACAATCTAAGCAAAGATTTTGGATTAACAATGAACATCAAAAAAACCAAGTGGATGGCTATAACAAAGTCAAACGTGAAAGCTAATTTAACTGTCTCTGGTGTTCAGATTGAAAGAGTTCGTAATTATAAGTATCTCGGTGTATGGCTGAATGAGGAGAACGATCAAACCAGAGAGATAAGATGCCGTATTGAACAATCGCGAAACTCCTTTACTAATATGAAGAAGGCTCTGTGTAATCGTGATCTTAGTTTGCAGCTCAGAAAGCGGCTTTTACATTGTTACGTATTCTCTGTTTTGTTGTATGGAGTTGAATCATGGACCTTAAAACAAACAGACTTAAATAAACTCGAAGCCTTTGAAATGTGGTGTTACCGAAGAATCTTGAAGATCTCGTGGGTGGAAAGGGTAACAAATAGAGAGGTCCTGCAGAGAATCGGAAGCGAATGTACAATAATAAAAACCATTAAGAAAAGAAAACTCGAGTACTTGGGTCACGTAATTCGAAATGAAAAATATTCTTTGCTCCAACTTATTATGCAGGGAAAAATACAAGGTAAAAGGAGTGTTGGTAGGAGAAGGACGTCCTGGCTTCGGAACTTGAGAGAATGGTTCAGCTGCAGTTCCACGGAACTATTTAGAATGGCAGCAAACAAAATCAGGATTGCCATGATGATTTCCAACCTCCGTTAGGAGATGGAACCCGAAGAAGAAGAAGTTCCTAACGAGGGAGACGCAAGAAACTATTTACGAGGGTTGGATGTTGTTTTTGCGGGCGGGTGGGCGATGATTTAATTGCAAGGGGATTTCAGACTATAGCTTTATGCAATTGGAAATAATAAAAGGGTATCATCATTATTTGTGGGAAGTATTGAGTAAATCAACTTGACTCCATTTTTTTTCGGTGTTCGGATTCCACTTGCGAGTAGTATAAACCTGGGAAGGAAGAAGAAAAATTCCAAAATTCAGGTGTTCGTTCTTTTGACCCTAATCAACCCGTCGACTACGACTATGGCCTGCGGGCGCGAAACAAGCCGCCTTGATGTTGGCGACACGTGAAAACAGTTTTAGAATG